>SJYV01020350.1:2206105-2344655 GCA_006410875.1 Neotragus pygmaeus | reverse complement strand
GGACAGAAATGGTATGGACATAACAGAAGCAGAAGATATTAAGAAGAGGTGGCAAGAATCACAGAAGAACTATACAAAAAAGATCTTCATGACCCAGATAACCAGGATGGTGTGATCATTCACCTAGAGCCAGAAATCCTGGAATGTGAATTTAAGTGGGCTTTAGGCAGCATCACTATTAACAAAGCTAGTGGATTTGATGGAATTCAGTTTGAGCTATTTCAAATCCTAAAAGACAATGTGTGAAAGCACTGCACTCAAAATGCCAGCAAATTTGGAAAACTCAGTGGTGGCCACAGGACTGGAAAAGGTCAGTTTTCATTGAATCCCTAAGAAAGACAATGCCAAAGAATATTCAAACAACCACATAATTGCACTCATCTCACACGCTAGTAAAGTAATGCTCAAAATTCTCCAAGCCAGGCTTCAACAGTACATGCAACATGCACTTCCAGATGTTGAAGCTAGATTTAGAAAAGGCAGAGGAAACAAAGATCATATTGACCACATCCTTTGGATCATTGAAAAAAAGCAAGAGAGTTCCAGAAAAACATCTATTTCTGCTTTATTGACTATGCCAAAGCCTTTGACTGTGTGGATCACAACAAACTGTGGAACATTCTTCAAGAAATGGGAATACCACACTGCCTGACCTGCCTCCTGAGAAATCTATATGCAGGTCAAGAGGCAAGAGTTAGAACTGGACATGGAACAACAGACTGATTCCAAATCAGAAAAGGAGTACATCAAGGTGGTATATTGTCACCCTGCTTATTTAGCTTATATGCAGAGTACATCATGCGGATGCCAGGCTGGATGAAGCACAAGCTGGAATCAAGATTGCCAGAAGAAATGTGAATAACCTCAGATATGCAGAGGACACCACCCTTATGGCAGAAAGTGAAGAGGAACTCAAAAGCCTCTTGATGAAAGTGAAAGAGGAGAGTGAAAAAGTTGGCTTAAAACTCAACATTCAGGAAACTAAGATCATGGCATCTGGTCCCATCACTTCATGGGAAATAGATGGGGAAGCAATGGAAGCAGTGACAGACTTTATTTTGGGGGGTTNGAGGAAAACAATAGAATGGGAAAGACTAAAGATCTCTTCAAGAAAATTAGAGATACCAAGGGAACATTTCTTGCAAAGAAGGGAACAATAAAGGACAGAAATGGTATGGACATAACAGAAGCAGAAGATATTAAGAAGAGGTGGCAAGAATCACAGAAGAACTATACAAAAAAGATCTTCATGACCCAAATAACCAGGATGGTGTGATCATTCACCTAGAGCCAGAAATCCTGGAATGTGAATTTAAGTGGGCTTTAGGCAGCATCACTATTAACAAAGCTAGTGGATTTGATGGAATTCAGTTTGAGCTATTTCAAATCCTAAAAGACAATGTGTGAAAGCACTGCACTCAAAATGCCAGCAAATTTGGAAAACTCAGTGGTGGCCACAGGACTGGAAAAGGTCAGTTTTCATTGAATCCCTAAGAAAGACAATGCCAAAGAATATTCAAACAACCACATAATTGCACTCATCTCACACGCTAGTAAAGTAATGCTCAAAATTCTCCAAGCCAGGCTTCAACANTGGCGGGGGCGGGGGGGGCGGGGGGGAATGGAGCACAGGACCTCCAATGTCCCAGGTCACTAAAATAATGAGGGAAGCACTTGCCTTCCTCCTCCCTGCCTATACATGAATCATCAGTTACCTTCATCAATGCCATCCCAAGCTGATCAGCTGGAAGTTCCATCTCCTGTGGCTAGCATTTGGTGGCAATTGGTGATAGGGGAGCAGAATGCTCAGTTGATAGAAACCAACCTACTCAAAACTCAAAAAATGACCCCAGAAGAAGGCTGCATTGATGGTGCAACTCTTGTTTGCCTACCATTTGACTTCTAGCAGGAAGTATTTTTAAAGGGTATTTTTCTCCCTTGCTGACCAGTTCCTCATTGAGAAATTCTCTTTTGTGACACTTGGACATCTCAGCTCCCAGAGTGATGAAGGGACTTTTTTTTTTAATTGCTACTTCCAGGTTTGGATTCACTTCTTCATTCATCTGGAAGAACAGAAAGGATTTCCAAATGCTTACCAGACATCTCCTCTGAGTGCTGAAGCCTGGCCTTGTCCCTAGACCTTGACCATCACCTCTGGGAACCACACGGCACAGGATGGGATGTCCCCACCTCCTCTTCCTCTCTTCCGTCCCCAACTCACGCACTCAACACGTTTATCAGTCCCCTCCACGTCCCCCATACGTTATGAAGCAATGTGATAAAATCTCCTCTTAGGTTTAGTAAGAAATAGCGTGTAACCCGATGGTGAAACTGTAGTGGGCTTCAAGGCTGAATGGACCCGAGGTGATGCTGGAAACTTCCTTACTCCCTCCCCTTCTTGGGGGCCGAGAATAGGGAAATCATCACCCCTTCTGGTGGCTCATGGACAGGGTCTGTGGGATCCCTTAACATGCATACTTACCGCATCACCCAGACCCCTCCACGCCTCATCGTCCCAGTGACTATGAGATGCAAGTTCCGCTTACTCTGCCCATCTCACCTTCTCTCCTGCCACTCAGACCCCAGGCCAGGCCTCCCTCGCGCCACGCACTGCTGAGACGGTGCTGCCCCGTTTCTCTGCATTTGCTTCTGTTCTTTCCTCTGCCCGGGATGCCTTGCTCCCTCAGTGTCTCCCTAGCAAGCTTCCACTTTTGCTGGGAGACCCAGCTCAGGTCAGCAATGAGCGTCACTGCCTGAGCCTCAGGCTAAGCTATGCTCCCCTTGGAGCCCCGGGCTTCCCTCTGCCTCGACATTCAGCACCTCATGCTGGCAACATCTGCTCTCCCACAGTGGACTCAGATCTGGGAAGACCCTCTCTGGCTCCTCCCTGCTTCCCAGGGCCCAGCACAGGGCCTGACATACAGTGGATTGCTTTCTCTGGAATTTAGCTTAAAACCCTTTCTTTGCCCTCATCCTCTAAATGGGTGTGTGAATTGGCTCAGCCCCTGCCCAGAGAAACAGAAACTCACATGCATCAGTCATGTCTGACTCTGCGTGACCCTATGGACTCTATGTAGCCTGCCAGGCTCCTCTGTCCATGAGATTCTCCAGGCAAGAATACTGGAGTGGGTTGCCATGACCTCCTCCAGGGGAATCTTTCCAACCCAGGGATCGAACCTGTGTCTTTTATGTCTCCTGCACTGGTAGGCAGGTTCTTTACCACCAGTACCACCTGGGAAGCCCAAACAGGAACTTAAAGGTAAATAAAAAGTGACTGGATCTCCTGAGCCCAAAGGCTCTTCCATTTGTGGTGGGTTGTAAAACGGAGAGAAGGCAGCCCAGCATGGGGCCTCAAGAAGCTGTTGGTGGTAGGAGTCCTCAGGTGGTCCCAAGTGGTATAGGTTCCATGTGTACCAAACCATCCACCCCTTCCCCAGAAATTGCAACCCTAGAGCAACTTGCCTTTAGCTGAAATCTCTCACCTTGGTTAAAAGGGAAAGCCTCGTGACAAGGACTTCTAAGCTGCTGTTCTTTCTGCAGCTTTCTTTTCAATCATAAAATGATATACTTGTGCCCACCGTCTCATTTAATTTCACAACAGCTCTCTGAGACTAATACTGTTTTCCCCATTTTATGGAGAAGGAAACTAAGGCACAGAGGAGTCGAGGTGCCTGAGATCACAGATCTCAGAAATGGGAAAGCTAGACCAGTTCTGTCTGGACCCATGGTGCTTCCTCTTACCCAAAATGTTAGACTGCCTGCTTGAACAAGTCAGGAAAAGTCCCTGAACAGGAACCAGGAGACCTGCCACGTGACTGGCCTGGTCACAATCATTCTGACCTTTGATTTCCTCATCATTTCCCTCTAAGTCCAAGGTTACACTTGACTCAGGACACATGTATCATAGCTTCCTTTACACAGCCTCTCCCAACCACTCCAAGTCACAGCCAGCAGAGAACTAATAATTCTTCCTTTGTGTTCCCACCAGCCTCTTTGTTTCAGCACAAAGCCTATGTATCAGTTAGTTATCACTGTGTAACAAAGCACTTGCAAGCTTTTCAAACAAGTAGTCTGAAAACACTTTTTTAAACGGACTGATAGCAAATATTTTAGGCTTCATAGATCACAGGGTCTCTGTTACTTTTCGTCTGATTTTGTAGCACACACACACACACAAACGAAACAATAAATAAATGGGAATGACTATATTCTCATAAAGTTTCTTTACAAAAACAGACAGCTGACTGGCCCACAGGTGGTAGCTTGCCGATCCTGGTTTTGAATAGCAGGCATTTATTATTGCTCATGAATCTCTGGGTTGGCTGAACCAGTCTGTTCGTCTGGGTCAGGCTCTGCTGATCTGGATGAGCTCACTCGTGCGACTGTGGTCAGCTGGCCAGATGCCTAAACGTTAGCTGGTCTAAGATGTATATGTGCATACTTGGTAGTTGACCTTTACCTTAGTAGTGAAGGTGACAAGAGAGAACTGGGTTGTGTGTCTCTCATCATCAAGGAAGCTACCCTGGGTTTCTTCTCCTAGAGTCAGCAAGGTTCCTAGAGATAGTGGAAGCACACAAGGCCAGCTGAGACCTAGGCTCAAAACTGGTACATCATTACCTCCATCACATCTTATTGACCAAGCACCTCACAAGACCAGCCCAGATCCAAGGGGTAGGGAATTAACCTCAGCCTTTTGCTAGGAGGGGTTAAGAAGTCACATCTCAAAGAGTGTGAAGAGGGCACAGGCCAAAGAACGGTCGCCGTGTCTGCCGTCATTCCACGGGAGCCAGCTGCACTCATGTGTTTGTATTTGTTACATACACATCTCCCTATATTTTTAGACTGTAAGACCTTTAAAGTCTGGCTTAATATTTGTATCTCCGGTGCCAATCACAGTGCCTGGAGCAGTCTATTTTCACCTCCTAAAAGCAAAGTTCGTCAAACCCATCCATCTCCATAACCACCATCTACACCCTGGTTCAAGGTATTGTCAGCTCTTGCCCTGAAATAGCCTCCTGATTGCTGAGAGGTTGGTTGATATTCCCTTGCATTGGGAACGCGTTCACGTCCATGGGTGCAGGAGAACGGCCTCGTGGAGAAGAACAAAGTACCTGGGAGGAGAGGTCAGAGGCTTCCTCTAACATAGGAACTGGGCACAAAGTCTGGGGATGGTGGTGCCCTGGCTGTGATTCTGCTCGGTGTTGGTTCTGGTGTGGCTCCTAACAAGACTCCTGGGATCCATAAAGGCAGGAAAGCTCAAAAACTTTGGTTCAGGGAACCAACAGGGCAAGCCAGGAGCAATGCAGGTTTAGCATCAAAATCAACCCCAGCTCTGCTTCTTTACAAGTAACCTCTCTATGCTTCATTTCGTAATCTGTAAAATAGAAATAAAAACAGAGGATTCCTTCTCATCATAACACCCAAAACAAAAGAGCTTCTGTTATAGGATATTATAATAAACCTAACACTCATGGTGTCTCAGAGTTGCTCTAAACATTTCACCTGCTTTGGCTCATCCAGTCCCCTGCACAGCCTCATAAGGCAGGTCGCACTATTGTCCTATCTTACAGATGAGGAAGCAGAGGCTCAGAGGTGTTTAGTAACTTGTCCAAAGTCACATTGCTAGGAGGCCGGGTATCTGGGATTTGAGTTCTCGCCCTTCTGTTCCAGAGCCCGAGCCTGATATCACTGACACATTCAACGAACTCCAGGTGATGTTATTTCTAAAGCGCCTTACCCTCCCCAAGGTCAGGCATGCCTGCCTCTTCCTGTCCCCTCTTTACTTCCCTGACAGGATGGCAAAACAGAAGCCTGTGTTCTGCGCTTGCCTCTGCCAATTCCTTACCCCCTGACCTTGAGCAAGCAAGGACTCCTTTCTGAAACTCAGTGTTACCCTTTCTACAACGTGGATCTGATAATTCATGACACCCTGACAAGAATCATGAGACCTATGTGACTCCACAAGATAAGTTACCCCTTGAGATTTATTTCCCTGGCAGTCCAGTGGTTAAGACTTCACCTTCCAATGCAGGAGGTGCAGATTCGACCCCTGGTTGGGGAGCTAAGATCTCATATGCCTTGTAGCCAAAAAAAAACACAAAACCTAAGACAGAGGCAACATTGTAACAAATTCACAAGGACTTTAAAATTGGTCCACATTAAAAAAAAAAAAAAAGTAAGTTACCCAGCAAGGCCCAGAGTGAAGGGGCTAAGGAACAGGGCACTTCTGAGCAGAAAGAATGTGGACCATGAAAGGCCCAAATCTCGGTCAGGGGGTGGCTCTTATGGAGCAGGCCACCCCCACCTGGAAGCCACCTTGTTTATGCAAACATCGACTGAAGCTGAAACCTAAGAGGCTGCCACCTGCCCTCTGAGCAGCCCAGCCACCTCTTTCTGTTTGTTTCTATGGCTTCAGGTTGGCTTGTTTTTTAACAAAAAATTTGGCAAGAGATAATGTCCCCCCAATTTTAAGCGGTTTAGTTTTCTTTCTCTTTCTTCCCCCTGCCCTTTTCTCTCTCTTTGATTGCCTGTAACTTCAAACAATGGTGCCCTTTACAGACTCCAGGCACAGGTCCCACGCTGAGCTCCGCTTTCTAAATCGTTGGCTGCTGCCACTCTGACCCTGAAACCACAGCTCTCCTTTGAGGTCAAGTCACATGGCATCTGAGAGCTCCGCACCCTTCAAGCGGCAGTCTGGGCTGGCCAGGATTCTGACTTTTTTTTTTTTTTTTAAATTTTAAGCTCATCACTGTTATTCAATGCCCAGTGGTATGTGTTTCCTCTCTCCTTCCAATGTGTCTACAAGACTCTCAGTGCAAAGCGCTGTGGGTCTAACCCTCCTGCTTTTGACCCCTTATTCTGGGAGACATGACAAATAAGCATGGCCAAGATCTGCTGCACTTAGAGGTGTAGACCTTGTGTAACATGTACTTCCAGCCCTCCTGGATTCCTGAAATCAGAGCACTTCAAGTTAAGACAGTAATTTTGAACAGGAGACGCATTAAAGCCCAGAAGTCATTTACACTGGAGTATGAATTGGCCTTTTAGCAGATCTGAAAGCAGTTGCCAGATGGAGAAGGTGAAAAAGATGAGATTTCTGGAAGTTACAAGCAGGACTAGATTCAGTGGGTCCAAAAGGGGTCGGTACAGGATTGTCACCTGCTGAAAATGAACTTGACCTCTGCCGTTAATCTGCCTTGTGCTGGACCAAGCCAAAACTTTCCTCTGAGAGGAGGTTATCATCTAACTGACTTCCATATTGTTTATAAGATTTATTCTTTACTTACATCATCACATTTCATATAGTACATCTATCAACTCTGTGTTAGGGGTTGTTCTAAGCTCTTTACAAATATAATCTAACTGAATCTTCACAATAGTCTCACTAGTTAAGCATTACTAGGATTCCCATCTTACAGATGAGGAAGCTGAGGTACAGAAAAATTAAGTAATTTATCAGATGTCACACAGCTTCTAAATGGGGAGTAGAAGTTCAAATCCAGGCACGTCTGGCTCTAAAGTCCACACTATTAACTTCTATGGTGCAAAAGTGAAAGAGCACCAAACCATTAATGTAACTTTATCTTTTTTGGACAAGTAAATGAATAAACTCTGGTGATGAGTAAGTCATTTCCACATTCAACTTTAAAAGCATTATCAAGATTCTCAGAACCAGCGATCAAAGATGGGCTTATGAACTTCATGACAACATCCATCCATTCATTCACCTTTTTGACTCATTCAGTAGGTATCACCAAGCACCCTCTGCGCCTCAGCCTGGACACTGAGTGGACAACAGTGTGGCCGTCACGGCCCCGCCTGCCTGGAGCACACAGTCTGGCCAGCAGTCGGGCTTTCAGCGGGGAGATGCAATAGATCAGCTCACTGTGGGAGTCCTGGGGTGGAGGCAGGGGGAAGGTGGAGAGAAGCGATGCCTAAGCCAAGGCCTCACAAAGAAGTAGCAGTTGGCCAGATGACAAGGCTGGGCCAGAATGAGCCAGGAAACAGTAAAGGCACGTGAAGAGTCCCAGGGGTGACAGAGAGCTGGATGGTTAGGAAAACAGAAAGCTGAGTAAGGCTGTTCGTCAGAGGATAGGAAGGTGAACTGTGGGAGCCGTAGGCAGAGAGACGGTGGGATTGGACACCAGTGGGCCATGTGGACCTTGATGCAACGTTCAGTTCATGCTGAGGTCAAAGGTGAGTGAACCAGGGGAGGCGCTGAAGCCAGGGTGGGCCAGGTTGAGATTTGAGGTGGAGCAGACAGGAACAGAGGTAACTTCCAATAACCACAGTTAGCAAAAGACACATCCCCTCTCCCCAGTGGTCCTCTAGGTCTGTGGGTTGGTTAAAGGGGACTGAACCTGATCACCTTCAACTGATACAACAGCTTAGGCCTTAGGGGTCTGGACCCGTTTCTCCTTGAAACAACTACAGACTTGGCAAAGAACATACACATATGAAAGAAAAACTCCCCAGTGATGAGAGAAATCAAATTAAAGAATCTTTTGGGTTACAGACCTTGAAAGATATTTGAGGGACTTCCCTGGAAGTCCAGTGGTTAAGACTCTATGCTTCCACTGCAAGGGACATGGGTTCGATCCCTGGTTGGGGAAGTAAAATCTAATACATTCGTGAGGTGCATGCATGCCAAGTCGCTTCAGTTGTGTCCAACTCTTTGCGGCCCTATGGACTGTAACCCTCTAGGCTCCTCTGTCCATGGGATTGCAACAGAGTTGCCATGCCTTCCTCCAAGGGATCTTCCCAATCCAGGGATCAAACCCCCATCTCTTACATCTCCTGCGTTGGTAGGTAGGTTCTTTACCACTAGCGCCACCTCGGAAGCCCCACGTCATGCACTGCAGCTATTAAAAAAAAAAAGTAAGTAAAATAAAATAGATTCTGTTTAATTTTCATTTCCCCAGTTCCTATCAGTACAGGTCAAAAATGGAGATGGAGACAAAGGGAGACAGACAAATGGAGACTCTGTAACAGGAATGAACTGATGCTCGAGGCTTGCTTTCCCACCCTTCGCCAGGGGTGTGCTGAAACCTGTCCATGCACCTTCTTTTCACCTCTCACCTGGCTTTCGGGTCACTTCCCTAGTGTTCACCATCATTCAGGAAGGCCAGTCATCCTGCAGGCATTTCTGGAGTACGTGCCTCCTGGCTGCCCACCTGAGCCTGTTCTGAGTTTCTCTCTCATCTGCCCTGTAAGTCATGTGGCGTGGAGCCCTCCGATGCGGCCACAAGGCAGAGTTAATGTGCTGTCCTGGAAACCTTTAGGCATAGCTCCTTCATTCTCCAGCCTGCTTCATTCTCCAGCAAAGTCATTTTGAGTGTTTGCCAGGCACTTGGAACACAGAGATGAATAAACACAGTCTGGCCCTTGAAGAGAGTCTGGCCTCATGGAGGAGGGGAGGGCTCTCACGTTGGGTTCTCCCATTTGGAGGTTTCTTAAATTCTGGTGCTCAAGCATTGCTGCTGCTGCTGCTGCTAAGTCGCTTCAGTCATGTCTGACTCTGTGCGACCCCGTAGACAGCAGGCCACCAGGCTCCCCCGTCCCTGGGATTCTCCAGGCAAGAACACTGGAGTGGGTTGCCATTTCCTTCTCCAGTGCATGAAAGTGAAAAGTGAAAGTGAAGTCGCTCGGTCGTGTCCGACTCTTAGCAACCCCATGGACTGCAGCCCACCAGGCTCCTCCATCCATGGGACTTTCCAGACGAGAGTACTGAAGTGAGGTGCCACTGCCTTCTCCCAGGCGTTAGCACAAGTGAAATGTCACCAGGTGGAGAGCATGCAGAAGGCATCCCAGGAAGAGGCAACATGCAGGGTGAGGCCTCAGACTGGCCTCCCAGGAGGGCTGACCTCCTCCTTCAGTGCTGGAGAGAGCCCTGGTAACTTGCTCCACCTTGAGCTGAGAGAGAGAAACCATGACAATAAGAACAGTAGCAGCTTGCTATGTTCTAGGCCACCTCTGACCAATAGAACTTTCTGTGATGCTGCAAGTGCTCTGTATCTGTGATGTCCAGTAGAGTGGCCACTAGCCGCGTGTGGTTATTGTGCACTTGAAAGATGGCTGGTGCAGAAGATGAACTGAGTTTTTGATTTTAGTTTATTTAAATCAGGTGGCACTTGGTGGCTTCCCTGCTGGCTCAGATGGTAAAGAATCTGCCTGCGTTGCAGGAGACCTGGGTTCTATTCCTGGGTCAGGAAGATCCTCTGGAGAAGGGAATGGCAACCTACTCCTGTATTCTTGTCTGGGAAATCTCACAGAGGAGCCTGGTGGNAAAAAAAAAAAGTAAGTAAAATAAAATAGATTCTGTTTAATTTTCATTTCCCCAGTTCCTATCAGTACAGGTCAAAAATGGAGATGGAGACAAAGGGAGACAGACAAATGGAGACTCTGTAACAGGAATGAACTGATGCTCGAGGCTTGCTTTCCCACCCTTCGCCAGGGGTGTGCTGAAACCTGTCCATGCACCTTCTTTTCACCTCTCACCTGGCTTTCGGGTCACTTCCCTAGTGTTCACCATCATTCAGGAAGGCCAGTCATCCTGCAGGCATTTCTGGAGTACGTGCCTCCTGGCTGCCCACCTGAGCCTGTTCTGAGTTTCTCTCTCATCTGCCCTGTAAGTCATGTGGCGTGGAGCCCTCCGATGCGGCCACAAGGCAGAGTTAATGTGCTGTCCTGGAAACCTTTAGGCATAGCTCCTTCATTCTCCAGCCTGCTTCATTCTCCAGCAAAGTCATTTTGAGTGTTTGCCAGGCACTTGGAACACAGAGATGAATAAACACAGTCTGGCCCTTGAAGAGAGTCTGGCCTCATGGAGGAGGGGAGGGCTCTCACGTTGGGTTCTCCCATTTGGAGGTTTCTTAAATTCTGGTGCTCAAGCATTGCTGCTGCTGCTGCTGCTAAGTCGCTTCAGTCATGTCTGACTCTGTGCGACCCCGTAGACAGCAGGCCACCAGGCTCCCCCGTCCCTGGGATTCTCCAGGCAAGAACACTGGAGTGGGTTGCCATTTCCTTCTCCAGTGCATGAAAGTGAAAAGTGAAAGTGAAGTCGCTCGGTCGTGTCCGACTCTTAGCAACCCCATGGACTGCAGCCCACCAGGCTCCTCCATCCATGGGACTTTCCAGACGAGAGTACTGAAGTGAGGTGCCACTGCCTTCTCCCAGGCGTTAGCACAAGTGAAATGTCACCAGGTGGAGAGCATGCAGAAGGCATCCCAGGAAGAGGCAACATGCAGGGTGAGGCCTCAGACTGGCCTCCCAGGAGGGCTGACCTCCTCCTTCAGTGCTGGAGAGAGCCCTGGTAACTTGCTCCACCTTGAGCTGAGAGAGAGAAACCATGACAATAAGAACAGTAGCAGCTTGCTATGTTCTAGGCCACCTCTGACCAATAGAACTTTCTGTGATGCTGCAAGTGCTCTGTATCTGTGATGTCCAGTAGAGTGGCCACTAGCCGCGTGTGGTTATTGTGCACTTGAAAGATGGCTGGTGCAGAAGATGAACTGAGTTTTTGATTTTAGTTTATTTAAATCAGGTGGCACTTGGTGGCTTCCCTGCTGGCTCAGATGGTAAAGAATCTGCCTGCGTTGCAGGAGACCTGGGTTCTATTCCTGGGTCAGGAAGATCCTCTGGAGAAGGGAATGGCAACCTACTCCTGTATTCTTGTCTGGGAAATCTCACAGAGGAGCCTGGTGGGCTGCAGTCCATGGGTTCGCAAAAAGTTGAACACGAATGAGCGACTAACATTTTCACTTATTTAAATAGCCCCACGTGACAAGTGGCTGTAGCTTAGGCAACACAGCACAAGATTTTGTGGTCAGTACTTTATGGGTAATATATCAGTTCTAACAGTCAACAACGAGACAAGTGTGATTATCATTTCCAATTTACAGATGCAGAACTGAGGACGAGAGAGGATAATATGTCCAACTTGCTCAGTTATAAGTGTCAATCCAAGATTCAATCCCAGGAGACTGAACCCCGAGGGGAGATAGGGCTCCCTCGTCATTCATTCACTGATTCATTTATTCAGTCCAGACATGCACAGTCATTGAGAGTCTGTTGTGAATCAAGAACCGAACCATGTGATGGAGATATAAGCATAAAAGGGTTAGGGGCCCTGGCCGGAGGGAGCAGATGACTATAAAAGGAGACAGACAAACTAAAGGAAGCCCCATCACTAAGTCACAACTGCCACGTTCAAGCTCAGCTCACAGAGCCAAGGAGCCCTCAGCTGGGGCCATTAACCCAGCACAGCGATACTGGAGAGGCCTGTACAATGAGCCCAATTTCGTTCCATTCTGGGCAAACAACCCAATTCGTCCTCCTTCCTAAGGCCTGGCGGGTGCTCCAACTCTCCCCTCTACGTGCCCTCCTCCCTGTACCGGGGAACCCCTGAGAGGGAAGGGCAGGGCAGTCCCAGGGAGAGGGTCAGCCGCCCTTCCCTCGTGAAGCCCGCAGGACATGCAGCTACTCAGAACCTCCCCTCACGGGCCCTCAACTCTCCAAACTGGCCATTGGTAATCCACTCAGACTGTGGTTTCCAGAACTTTCTGAGATTTGTGTCTTCCAGAGCCTAACCTGGTGCTTAATTCATAACAGGCCTGCACCAAGGCTGTGGAGCTTAAGATCAACTAGGCTACAAGTTCAAGGTCCAGCTCCACCACACAGTGGCCTGGTGGCCTTAGGCAAACTTGTTTTAAACTTTCTGAGCCTCAGTGTCCTCATCTGGAAAACTGGGATATAATATTTACTTTCCAGGGTTTTTATGAGAATTGTTAGTCGTTCAGTCATGTCTGACTCTTTGCCACCCCAAGGATTACATAGTCTGCCAGGCTCCTCTGTCCATGGGATTTCCCAAGCAAGAATACTGGAGTGGGAAGCTGTTCCTTTCTCCACGGGATCTTTCCAGCCCAGGGATCTAACCCATGTCTCCTGCATTGCAGGCAGATTGTTTACCACTGAGCCATCAAGGAAGCCCCATAACCTTTTACGAAGATTAAATATGTGCACAACTTCTAAAACTTCGCAGAATTTTAATGAACAGTGGCTAATGTTGTTAAAATTGTTATCATATTATTAAAGCTAAGAGTAGACCATGTCCCCTCCCTCCTCTCCTGGTCCTTTCCCCTACAGCACTGAGGCAAAGGAAGAAAACCAGAGGTGTGGGGTGCGCGGCTGGGGTTAGGAGCATCGGGGCCCCATCCAAGCTTGATCATTGTCATAAAATTGCAGGGCACGTCCCCACTCTGAATCTCAGGCTCCCCATCTGTAAAATGATGCTATTGGCTTTAGACTTGGTGATCTGACATCCGAACGCCTACTATGAGCACAGGCAATGAAAATGGACCAAGGAGACGTAACGTGGGGGCATCTACCATTCAATTCTCTCTGAGAGCCGTCACACGGGAATGCTGGCTTACTGTTCCCAGACATTCTGACTTTCACCAAAGCTGGACTTGCCATTTACCACCTGGCTGAACCTTGCGGGCATTATGCTGAGTGAAATAATTCAGACACAGAAAGACAAATGCCCTAGAATCTCACTTATAGGGCGACTCTGGAACAAAACAGAACAGAAAACCATGCTCCTGCATACAGAGAAGAGATCAGGGGTTGCCAGAGGCTGGGAGGAAGGAGGGAGAAATAGTTGAAAGGAGTCAAAATGAAGTTTTTGCAGAAGGGTTCTCAAGTTAAAAGAAGCTGGTAACAATTTGCACCTTTTAATCTTTTCGAACACTGTAAAGTGAAAGAAGCAGGTCTTCAAGCAGGGCTTCTCAGCCCCGATGGGAGGCAAAGCTGCTCCTTGGGGCCTCCAAAACAGTGCCCTCCGCCCTGTTGCTCCCTCTGCCCGTTTCTGAGAAGCATCTTTCAGGTCCCCTTTTCGGTTCCTTCCCCCACGCACGTCACGGACCTATGAGGCCGCGGAGGGTGTCCTGATTTGAGGGCCAGGCGTCCTGGAACCCCACAGCGATGCATCTTAGCAAGTTCTCCTTGCCTTTCCAGCAGCCTCTGCACCTCTCAGTTCCCGGTTCCCGTTGGTGATGATTGATTTCCTATGCTGACCTCACTCCCCACTGCACCCAGCGGAAAAGGTTGATGAAATCACCGTTTCAGCCACGACGTAGGAGAGCAGGTGTGAAACCCGAGGCTGAGCTGAGAAGCCAGAGGGTATCAAGAGCCGTCCCCATGCCAGACACTGTGCAGAGGATGTCGTAGGTGTTTAATCAACTTCATCTTTGTAGCACTTCTGCAAGGGTGGTATGATGATCACCATCCTTTTGCAAGGGAGAATGCTGGGGGTCCCAGGGGTTGAGTAACCCCCCTGGGGTCACCAAGCCAGCATGGCTGAGACCCAGGTGATCTGGCTCCTGGGCCCTGAGCTTACAAGTCACACTCTCTCTGATGTGGAAAGGCAGAGTCAACCCCTCCTACCCCTCTCCAGGCTCCCTGGCTGAGTCAGCATGAAACCCAGCCCCCACAGGTTGGCCTGTCTGATCCAGCCCAGACCAGCATCATATCTGACTCCCCTGGTAGAATCACGTGTGCCTCTGTGCCTTTGCACACATGACCCCTCTGCCTGAGATGCTCTTCCCTCCATTCTCTGCATGATGGGCTCCACGGCGGACCCTTCAAAGCATGTCTCCTGTGAAGTCATCTCGGGCAGTGGATTCTTCTCTCTTCGGGCCTGCATTTGCCTGGTGTGTATGTTTCATAACTGAAGGACTCCCACTGGACAAGTGTACATTTGTCTCCTCATGGGCTCAGGGGCCCCTCGAGGGCAGGGCTAGCCTTAGTCATCCCAGCCTGAAAAGACAGCAGGTCCAACACATGCGGTGTTAAGTCCAAGGTGACCTGCCCCGAGCCCTTCCCCTCATCGCCTGAACTCCTTTCACGTTTGCTTTCGCCTGACCCCACAGGGACCCAGATACCGTGGTGGGGACAGAGCTGTTGAATCAGCCAATGGTGTCGCCCAGTATCAGTTTGCTAGGATTGTCACAACCAAGGACCACAGACCACAAAGTTTTATTTTCTCACCAGAATGGTGAGAAGCTGGAAGTCCAAGATCAAGGTCTTGTCAGCGGGTGGGTTTCTTTTGAAGCCTCTCCTCTTGGCTTCTAGATGACCGTCTTCTTCTGGTGTCTTCACGTGGTCATCCGTCTGTGTGTGTGTGTCTGGGTCCCAGAATCCCTTTCTTATGAGGACACTAGCTAGGTTGGGTTAGAGTTTATCCCAATGACCTTAATTACCTCTTTGGATCCTGTCTCCCAGTACAGTCACACTCTGAGTTCTGGGGGATTAAGACTTCAACATGAGGATTTGGGGAAGATACAGAGCAGCCCACAGCACACCCCTGTTGCCCTCTTTCCTCCTGCTCACCTAGGTGACCCGTAGGCTGCTAGAATCACTAGAGATCAGGCTGGGAAAGCCTTCCACGTGTATCCAGCTCAACACTGGCATTTCAAAGCTAGGAGGACTGAGGCCTATGGAGGAGAAGCAACATGCCACCCAAATCACCCTGCAAACCAAGTCAAAGCTCTGGGCTGCTCCTCCAGGGGTTCCCTGTGACCCTCACATCCATTTGCAAACATCATTTTTTGCTACTTTAATCACCTACCCACCTGCCCAGGCAGACCAGCAGGGAGGCTGCTGTTGGGGAGCCAGGAGCTGATTCCCCGCCAGGAACTCTCCTTTCTCCCCCAAAGCTCAGGAACCCAGAGCTGCCTCAGCCACTTATGGGGGGTCTCAAGCTGCCTTAGTCACCCAGGCTCAACCTCAGAACTCCCAGAAAGGGAACTTGAATCGAAATACCAAGCACTTGACCTTCTGCTTCCAGTCCAAAACGTCAGTAAAAAAAAAAAAAAAAAAAGAGCTTCTCGTCACCTCACGCCTCTGCTTCAGTTGGTTAAAGGCTTCCCAGGAGTTGAGAGTCACCCCACTGCCCTGGGGGCCTGAGGACCAACCCCCGCAGCCCCCCTCTCATGGCTTCTTCCAGGCTGAACAGCTCAGGGCAGGA
This sequence comes from Neotragus pygmaeus, assembly GCA_006410875.1. Classification (NCBI taxonomy): domain Eukaryota; kingdom Metazoa; phylum Chordata; class Mammalia; order Artiodactyla; family Bovidae; genus Neotragus; species Neotragus pygmaeus. The sequence continues at coordinate 2,328,631 of SJYV01020350.1, read as the reverse complement.
CCCCTCATGTCTGCTTAGCACCAGCCTCTCCAGGTGCAACCCCCTCAGTCCATCCACACTGAGGGAACTCAAAGCCCTCCCATGGCTCTTTATGTCTCCCCAAAAAGTTCATCTTCTGCAGTGAGACCATCAGAGCCCTTTGCCTTGGCCCGCAATTAGGAGCATGGACCTTGGGGCCAAATTCCTTGGGTTCAAATCCTTTCTCTAGCACTTTCTAGCTGTGTAACCTTAGAAAATCCTCTCCATGCCTCAGTTTTCTAATCTATAGAATGGGGACCATAAAAAAGGCTTCTTTATAAAATTGTTATATATATTAGATTAATTGATATGTGTACAGCACGTGGAATAGTGCCTAGAATATATTAAATCCTATGTAAATATTTGTTACACACATACACACATTCCCCTCACCCCACCTAACACAATGACAACAAGTTTTCCTAAGAACCCACAGTGTACAAGGCATAGTTCAGGGCAGTAAAAGGGCTTATGGATGCAGGTGCACCTGAGATGGCCTTCAAGGGTGAGCAGGGTGATGTGTGCCTGCATGCTAACTCGCTTCAGTGACCCTTTGTGACGCTATAGACTGTAGCCCATCAGTCTCCTCTGTCCATGGAATTCTCCAGGCAAGAATACTGGATTGGGTTGCCATGCCTTCCTTGAGGGGATCTTCCCTACTCTGGGACCAAACCCCCATCTCTTAGGTTCTTTACCACTAGTGCCACTTGGGGAGCCCCAGGGCAAGATGGGGGTAGAGTAATTCAGGTGAAGGAAAGAGCATGGGCAGAGTCGGGGTGGCTTAAGAGCAAGTGGAGAGGAACTTCCCTGGTGGTCCAGGGGCTGAGACACCGAGCTCCCAAGGCAGGGGACCCCTGGTGAGGGAACTGGATCCCACGTGCCGCCACTAAGAGTTCAAATGCCACAACTAAGACCTTGCACAGCCAAAACATATATAAAAGCAAGTGGGTGTTGAGCAGTGAGTGTAGCTCAAACTCTGAGCAGGAGGAGAGGTTGTAGGTGTTGAGGAGTAAAAGTCAGGAGCTCAAATCTTGCAGAATAAGGGGTGTGGCAGTGAAGGACCTCGGGCTGTGAATCACTTATCCATCCAGGGGTGTACCATGTATGATCCCCACCGTGGGCCTTGCTCATACTTGGTCTATCCCCACTTGCACTGTCAATCAGTAAATACTGAGTTTCAACTCTGTCCCGACCCAGCACTTGGTCCAGGATATAAAACTGCATCAGGTGTATGGAACCTCTGCTCTAGAAAGAAGACAAAGTCAAAGAAGCTTATTTAGCCAATTTGAGTGCAATGATGCAAACAGAGAATAAGACCCCAGATGTGGGGCAGTGCCAGCTGAGCTTGGGGGGTCAGAGACTGCTTTCTAGACTATGCGACTTGTGAACAAAATAGAGAAGGGTATCTGAGCCTTTGCAACAGGGGGAAGGTAAGGGATATTCCAATCCATGAGGAGGCATCAGAGCGTGAAATTGCTTTTGGCGTGGCCAGAGCAAAGGGCACACAGGGGCCAAGAGGCCAGGGACAGGGCTTCTGGGGAAGAAGTGACCAGAGCTTAGGGGGCTGCGTGGACCAGGCTGAGGAGTTGTCCCATCTCTAGGAGTCACTGATGGGTGGACTTTAGAGGCGGGGAGGGCACAATCAGAGCTGCATTTTAGAGAGAAGCTGGTCGCTCCTCCCAGCACCAGAGCCGGAGACAAGGATGCAAGTGGAGGTGGCTCACCTGTGAGGTGACCCCAGGAAATAGCAGGAACAGAGTCAGAAGAGTGAGCTAGGGATCTGAGGACAAGACAATGAGGGGTGCGTTGTTGAGTTGATTATCTTCGTGGGAAGCTAGAACCAGTCGTGCTGGGGACCCTCTGAGACACTGAGTCCCTGCTACTCGAGGGTGTCTCCCCCACCCATCTCACTCTTTCAGATTGTGCCTGGGCCAGGGTTGACAGGCCTTCTGTGGTTTTGAACAAGGCCTACATATTTGGAATAGGACACCCGTGGCACGCATGAAACTGACCTCACAGCTGTGCTGAAATCGGGTGGCTCAAGGGAGATGTGGGGCAGGGAGACAGAAACGCCTCTGCAGTGATTCTGTATTCTAAGATCCTTCTTCATTTTAGTCATTCAGTCTTCTCCTTTCTATTATTTCTAATCTGCTCCTAAATTAGTGTACCATTTTATGTATATATTTAAACATATAGACCCAGATACACACAATTAAATACATATTATAGAAAGGTTTAAACTTGAGCTTTAAGATATAGTTAACCTCTCAACATATTATCAGTTTGGCCAAGAAGATAGAAGCAGATAGATTTTACTATTTTAATTTGAAATTTATATACAGTAAATACTTTCATAAGTAGGACTCTTTTTTTAATTTTTCATTGCAAGATATTTACTCTACAGTATTGTGCTGGTTTCTGCCATACATCAACATGAATCCCCCACAGGTATACATATGTCCCCTCTGTTTTGAAAAGAAGGACTCAATAAAAATTATGGCATTGCAAAGAAAAAAAAAAAAACAAGCATTTCAACAATGTACTGGGTACAAGCTGCAGGGTGAGAATTATGTTTTGTTGCAAATAACGGAGAAAACAATAGGGGCTTAACCAAGTTAGACATTTCTTCCTCTCTTGCACTGAAGAAGTCTAGAAATAGTGGTTTAGGGCTGGTATACCTTCCTTCTAGCTGTGGAAGGCCGCCATTCTCTTCGCATCCTGAGGCAGCTGTTAGAGCTCCTGTAACAGAGGAGTGGTCAGACCCATGTACCAGGACTCAGTGCAGAGCCAGGAGAAAGAAGAATGCTCTGACTCCACTCTGGGCAACGTGGTAGCTCAGACAGTAAAGAATCCGCCTGCAATGCAGGAGATGTGGATTCAGTTCCTCAGGCGGGAAGATCTCCTGAAGGAGGAAATGGCAACCCACTCCAGTATTCTTGCCTGGAGATTCCCACGGACAGAGGAGCCTGGAGGGCTACAGTCTATGGGGTCGCAAACTGTCGGACACAACTGAGCAACTAAGTACCAGTTCCACTTCACAGAAACTTCCCAGCCCTTCCACTCAACGCTTCTGCTTCTATCTTCTCGGCCAAACTTCAGCCCCTGATCAAATGCAGGAGACACTAGCAGATACTGTCTCCCCAGCCAGGGACTGAACCCATGCCCTCTTCAGTGAAAGCACAGAGTCCTAATCCCTGGACCACCAGGGAACCCCCAGATATTGTCTTTTAGATCCCTGGCTATGCAGCTAACTAAAATTTGGGGTTCTCGAACTAAGAAAGAGAGCGAATAGACCCTAAGAGGCTACTAGTAACCCCTGCCACAAGGATGTGAGAGGAGCGGTGGAAGTTAATTAGGAAGGAATTGTCATAATCCAGGGAGAGATGACAAGGACCTAGGAACAGGGGAAGGTGGACAGGGCATGGAGAGGGAGCTTCCTGAGTCAACTGTCTGGGTGTGGATTTGGCAGGACCTGGTGACCCACGAGGACTGGAGAGGAGGGCCAGGAGTCGGCAAGGCCATTCGTGCAGACAAGGAATGTGTAGCATAAACAGATTAAGAGGAGGCCATGAGTTCCACTGTGGCCATGTTGAGTTCGAGATGCCTGAAGGACAGCCAGAGGCGTTCAGTAAGCAGATAGTTGCGTAGTCAGGAGAGAAATCTCAGCCCAAGAAAGCAATCTGGGGGCATCAGCCATTGGCAGAGGAGAGTTCTGAGGCTGAGAATGTGGAGAAAGGGGTAGGGATCAGAGGCAGCAGCAGGCCAAGATCATGTAAGGAACGGGCAAGGCTCATGGGAGGTTGACCTTCGTAAGGTCATTCAAAGGTGGGAGCCGAGTCAGAGGTATTTATGCCCTTGGTTGATTGTGTTCCTCTGTTGAAGCTGCGTACAGTAAGTCACCTCTCACAGCTATACCCTCTGGGTTTTGGAAACCACTTGGCCTTTCAGTCTAAGGCTGGTAATTTCTCTTTGAGATTATTCATCCTATCGTGTTATAGTATCGCTTGTTGGATTCCCTTAATCTTCCCTTACTTTTGTAAACAATCCCTTCATTGACCTCTCCTTAATTCCAGAGACATAGAGAGATAAATAGATGCTGGATAGGTGTGCAGATAGATAGCTAGACAGATAAAGAATAAATAAATGGATGGGAGGATGGATGGAGCCATAATAGATGGTAGCAGGAAAATTGAGAAGGGCGAGCAGGGGAGAGGCGGGGGAGTGGGGGGAAGTGAAAGGTGGCCGCCACATTAGTTAAGAGGAAGGCTGGAACGCCTCCATTGGATTTGCCACAAGAAGGTCTCTGATGACCTGGCCAAGAGCAGTTCTATGTGGTGCCAGAGGCCAGATTGCCATGGGTGGAGGTAGAGAAATGAGTGGAAAATGAGGAAGTGGGGACAACTGCTTTGTCCTTCATCTCCACCTAAAAGGCCTGGCTCAAATGTCACCTCCTCCACAAACTTTCTCTGAATCTTCCTCCTTCCCCTGTGCTACCCGAGCATCCAGTCGGCCACAGACCGGTGCCTGAGCTCCCAGAATAGGATTCCATGACTGGATACACTCAATGTGAGGGAAGAGCCCTGGACTTAAATTCTAGGAACCTGGGCTCAGACCTTGAAAAACTGTTCAGCCCACCCTTAGAGGTTCCTGCAAAGAGAGCACATCCTGTCTGACTTGGCTGGAAATGGGCTCCAGGGCCCTGCCGCATGCCCACAGCTGCACACCAAGAAAGGTGCCTCCTAGCCCATCAGCATCCAGTAAAGGACCACATCCCGCCCTGCCCTCGTCTGATTTTTCCCTTGGCGGTGAAAAAAGATGTCTGGGCTCATAGGCATGTCTCTTCCCTACAGTTTCCAAGACAGGTCTAGGATAGGCAGTCTTGTTACAAGGTAATGTCCCTGTTACAAAGTAATGACCAAGCTGTTCCTGGGGGCTCAGTAAGGAACTCAGTTAGCCCTTCCCAGTCACCCTGTCACTACTAGGCATGTCACTCAGGGTTGACTCTGATCGCTCAGACCAAGGCTGCATCACCAGCAGAAAGAACTATATATATAGCCAGCCACAAAGCTGATCTTTCCATGTGTCGGATACGGTCTAGCATGGTATCGAGTCAAGTAATCTCATAACAACTCTGTGAATCTTATCCCAGTTTATGAACTAAGAACTTAGAAAAGACCAATCCCAGGAGTAATTTGACATTTTCAGATCCAAACATCTTTTCTTGACAAAATCAAGAGAGACTGAGATGGAAGGAGAGGGCAATTAGCACTATTGCTGGGCACCTCATATATGTCAGGAGCATCATCTTTACCCTTTCAACAACTCTATGAGGGGGAACATTTTATGGATGATCAGACTGAGGTTTAGAGAGGGTAAGAGTGGCCCAGAATGATGAGTGATGAAGTGATGAAGCACAGAACTATGATTTAAACCCAGGCCACCTCTTTTTTTTAATCTGCTTGATAATTCGCAACTCAGAGAGGCAAGTAATGTCCTCCCCACATGGATGAGAAAACAAAGGCTCAGGCAGGTTGGCATGACTTGGCCAAGGTTTCTGTGAGATGAGCAGGCTGAGGAGTGGGTAGCAGAGGAGGGAACACAGAGGAGAGCTGGGATTTGAACCCAGATCTCTGACTTGGAAGCGCATTGACACCAGGCAGGGAAGATTGAATTGAGAAATTCAAGACTTTTCTCTGCCCACCCCTGACCAAGTCATGACCTCTGTGGCTCTTATACCCCTTACTTCTGTGCCTTAGACAGCGTGATCCTCACCATGCCAGCCTCAGTACCCAGCCCTGCCCATGCGGAATGACCTATGGAAGTGTCAAGGTTGGGGGTGTGTGATGGGGCCATTCCCAGCCTAATCCTCTGAGATCCTTGCTCCCCAGCCAGAAAGGAAAGAAGATGGGGCATAAAGACCACTGTCACTGCCTCATCTTCCCCGCTCCCCTCTGCCCTGGCAAGGCTACCCCTCCTAGCTCTCTGGGTGTGCAGGAGGATGGAGAATGGCTTGGGTTCTTAGAAAGGTGATTCACTCACCTGTCACAGAAAAGAAGACTGTATTATTTTCTGAACTCAGTGGCTCTTGCCCTTGCACAATCCTGTCCTTTGAATTTCCTGGATGATATTCAATCTGGAAATCTGTGCCTTTGGAGACTTCAAACCTGCCCACCCTCCCTGATTAGTAGCAATAACAGTCACCCCAGGTCCTGCCTGCAGAGAGACACCTCCAGCTCCCAAACAGGAGCCTGAGAGCAAGCCCCATCGCCCACTGTAATGACAGGAAGCCAGAGCTTTGATGGCTTCCTCCTCCCCAGATACCTTCCCAAACGCTGAGAGTGGCCTGTTTCTGGGAAAGGGGAGGTGTCTGCCTGCCCCGGGGGAAGCTTCTGGAGAACCACTTAATCTAAATAATCTTAATAAACCCAAATGCTTTGAGACAGTCATCTCAGTGGTAAGGTATAGTGGAGAAAAACAAACAGATACCAGATTCAGACAGATGTGGATGCACATTCTGGCACCACTCAATTGCTCTCTGCCTTTGGGGGTACCCTCATTTCTCTGAGACTCAGTTTTCTCATCTGTAAAATGGAGTTGGTTATCACAAATGTTGAAAATAATGCCATAATATCTCTCAAACATTGTTTGAAAAGTGAAGGAAATAGCATGTAAGAAAATACCTAGCACCCTGTTCAAGCCTTATTCCCCACTCTCTGCAACCATATCCAGGCATTTGATCCTATTGCCTCCCATGAGCCCTACAACGCCCAGGCTCCACATCCCCAGGGGACTCCATAACACCCATCTTGTTCATGGCCTGGGTCTTTCTCATCTTCTACTGTTAGCCATTTATCGCTCTCATCCCTGGGACAAATGCTTTTCTCCACTACATCAGATTCTTGTTTGGGACCATAAGCCTTAGAAAAAGAATTTCTCATTGTCAGTTCACACCTCAGAGTCAGCAGAACCTGGGGAGGCTCTTTGGCCCTTATAAGGTCACAGGCGAGTGGCAGCAGAACCCAGCCTGGTCTCCTGCTTCACTGCTAACCCTTGACCTCTTTAGGGCCTTCCCCTCCAAGGGCTGGAGCGTTTCTCAAAGTCTTTATTCAGAAAGAATATCAGGTGACAGACACCCTAGTTGGCACAAAATTCCTTTAGGAGATCTCTCAGATGCCAGCTGGAGCTATATAAATGGCGATGATTTATTTCTACCTCTAATTCTTCCTAAATTGGGGAAATGTTAGCAAAGAACAAATAACGCCTCCTGAGCCCATTGACTGATGGTCATGGAGTCCACAAGGCTCTTCCCCTACCAGACGTGGTCCTCAAGTGTAAAAATATGGAGAATCCTTGCTGAGGAAATCAGCGCATAGGGCTCCACCCCTAAAAAAGAGCAAAATGAAGTTCAGGGAAGATGATGAGCTTACTGGGATCACATAGTTAGTGGGGGGCCAAGCCAGGGTGAACGTCCTCTCGCCATTTCATCTGCCTCCAAGGGCAATCCCCCTGTGGCTCCACTGTACCCACAACCTCCTCCTGTCCCTTCACTGGACTCTAGAAACCAGGAGAGTCAATGACCTTTGTACTGGGTTTCCCTGGTGACTCAGCTGTAAAGAATCCACCTGCCAAAGCAGGAGAAGTTCCCCTGGAGAAGGAAATGGCAACCCACTCCAGTATTCTTGCCTGGCCCATGGACATAGGTGTCAGGAGGGCTATAGTCCATGGGGTCGCAAAGAGTTGGACATAGCTGAGCAACTCAACAATACAAACATTCAACCATATGTCGCATCAGATGGACATTCAGACCCTTGACATCAGAAGAACCAGAGGAACTGTTTATAAAAGTAGATGCCTTGTCTTCACTTTCAGGCTTGGGATTTCTCGGGGGAGTTCCAAGCTTGTGTATTCCTGAGAAGGGTGGTTCTGATGTGGAACCAGGGGCGGGAACCACCGCATCTAAAATTAATCAGAGGAAATAAGAACTGAGCACCTGCTAGGTGCCAAGAAGTGCTGCTGAGTTTAACTTTGCTACAACCCAGCAGAGCAGGCCTTCTCAGCTTCACCTTGCAACGAGGAGGAGGATGCTCCAAGAGGTCAGTCAGCTCTCTGACCACAGCTGGTGAGAGGCAAAAGCAGGCTTTGAGGCTGGGCCTTTCTGATTTCAACACCCAGGCTTACTTGGATCCCTTTATGTGTAGCCCTCCTGTGTGAGAGCCTTAGGGATGTGGGATGAGTCAGACACACACCTGGTCTAGGAGTTGACATCTGAATGGGGGTGGCTGGCACATCTACAGTTAACTCCAACACAAAGCTGCTGAGAAGAAGGATAAACAGAGGCTCCAAGGGCTGTGAAAGTCTAGTTGTGACACTGGGGAGGAACCAAGGAAAGCTGCCTGGAAGAGGCGGCATTTGAACTGGTTGTTCCCTTGGTTATTTCCATCCGTCATGCAACATGCCAAGCACCATGTTTGGCTCAGGAGATAGAAAAATAAATAAGACACAGTGCAAGCACTCACACGCTGAGAGTCTAGCATCTGGCCTTCCGAGCACCTCACATTTTCTTTGCAGACACTCTGTCTCCTCTCCCTCCCCTTCCTCACCTGTCGCTCCTTCTTTTGCTTCCTCTTGTGCTTCAGCTCCCCCTGGCCCTGCAGTTCAGAGCACCCTTCACAGTAAGCCAGGCCTTCTTTGTCTTCCAGGAAATGGAGTGCTCCAGGCCAAGAGCTAGGAAGAGGAGAGGCCTGCAGGCCCCACCCAAGCCAGGGGAGTAGGTGGTGAGCTCCAGAGCCACAGAGTAAATCATGGCAACCAGGCACCAGAGAAAGGGAGATAAGATGACCCGCTTCCCTGGGAAGTCAGGAAGAGAGATGAGATAGGAAGGAAAAGAGCTTTGAGCTCCTCTGGAGAAAGAAACCATCCACGAAGCCAAGGTGTTATTACCACAGTCATTACTTGCCTCAATTAAAGGGGCACCCATCTACCTACATGAGGAATCATTAACTTGTCCTGCAACCCACACATGGTTGGAGTTTTCATATAATTTCATTTTTATTACTAACAGATAAACCCATGAAGCATTCCAAGAGTCATTCTGATGTGCTCATACTCCTATCCAGGCTGGCTGGGGTCTCCTTCCCTTCTCATGGCTAGGAATGGGAGGCTGAGCACCCAAGGACCCCCAGCTTCCCAGCCCTGGGGCCTCCCCATAGAGGTTTGCAATCATCCCTTGGCCCCCAACTCCGCTGTCCAAATTGCCCATCCTTGGCGCTCCATACCTCTCCCATCTCACGGTCTGCCCACTCCTGTCCTGTCTATCTTTCGGCTAAGGGCAAGGGGAATTTAGTCAAGTCCTACTGGGTGCCAGCCATTGGAGAAACAAAGACTAGAGGACAGGAAACAGCCTTGTCCTCTGAGCAGACGAGTGCACCGGGCCGTTTGACTCATCCGCCCATAGCTCCACTGGTGTACCCTGCACCACGCCCCGTGCCAGGCATCGAGGTGGACACACTTGTCTTCACTCACAGAGGACACACCGGGGAGGGGAGACTGACCCCTAAACAACCACAGAAATCTGTCGCCCTGTGTACTGTAGTAAAGCAATGCCCTCGAGTGCCGGGGAGACGAGACGGAAGAAAGAATTAAATCAGCCTTTGAGTGGGGCTGGCAGGAGCTTGCTGTCCATGTCTGAGGATGGCTCCCCAGAGAAAACAAACACAGGCTGGGCATCGGCGTGTTTAAGGAAGGAACGAGGGGCGCTGCGGGCAGGGGCAACAGCAGGAGCAAGAAATCAGTGTGCCCGGGGCTGGGGAGGAGTTTGTGTGGCTGGGGGAGGGGGTGAGGTGGGTCGGAGGAGGGATGAAAAGAAGACTGAAGGCAGGACTGGCAAGGACCTCTTAGGCCCTGACGATAGCCACAGGCAGAGTTTATGGACCACGGGTGAGCCAGGCTGGGTGAGGTGCTCTTAGCTGTCACTTGGGAAAGCCTCCCAATAGACCCCAGCTCTTATTGGGAAAATGAGGGTTTGGTGAGGGAATGAGGGTGAGGGGCCTTACGCAGAGGGAAGGGGAACCACACGCTCCTTGGGGTGAAGTGATGGGGCATCCGGCAGGAGCANTAGCCTATCCTCATCTTTCTAAACATGTATTTTCTTTCTAGTGCTAGAAATAAAGTTAGCCTTTCCATATTTAGAAAAATACAAATGAGGCAGGGTATTAATATTTTTTATGCTTGTATTACACCAATAAGCAATCACTGCTTACTTCCTAGAATCTCGACCATTTAAATTGTGCAGTTATTTTCTCCTTGATAAGAAAATTGCATTTTGGTAACAACAATAGTAAGTACCATCAAAAGGTAATTAAAGCTAAAAATAAAAAAAAATTATTTATTCAGTTTAATAAAATTTAAGAATGAATCAACTTTCACTTCTACTTTTTACTTCATAGTAAATAGTATCAAAGAACTCTTTAAATTGAATATTTCAATGGCATTGTTTTTTCTATTACCATAAACACAAAACTTTTTATTGTTGTTGATTACTTGCCTTGTTTCCATGAAATGATCACAGCCTTCTCTATTCCAGTGTGCCACACACTATTTTGTGCCTAGTAAAATCAATATGTGAAGTCGCTCAGTCATGTCCGACCCTTTGTGACCCCATGAACTGTAGCCTACCAGGCTCCTCCATCCATGGGACTTTCCAGGCAAGAATACCGGAGTGGGTTGCCATTTCTTTCTCCAGGGGATCTTCCTGACCCAGGGATTGAACCCAGATCTCCCGAATTGCAGGCAGATGCTTTGCCGTCTGAGCCACCAGGGAAGTTCTAAAATCAAAATGGTCACTACATATTTTTAAAACTCATGTTTTGTGCCTATCTCCACATACAGGAAGGAGGAACCAAGGTGACCTACAATATGTTTACTATATGAAATTGCCAATACTTTACCATATGAATTTACTATTAGACCATATTTTACCTAAAAAATGAAAATATAGGCTTTGGATTGATACACACACATCAGTTCAGTTCAGTTGCTCAGTCATGTCTGACTCATTGGAACCCCATGAACTGCAGCATGCCAGGCCTCCCTGTCNCTTAAAAGGACAGAGCTGGAAGCTACCCTACAGGAAATCTTCTGGGGAGGAGGACCCTCCTCAACCATTCAGCGGCTGCCCCGTCTCTTCTCTCAACCACCCACATTCTAGTTCAAGTCAGTAGCATCTCTTGCTTAGATGCTTTAGAAGACATCCAAGATTCTCATCACGGCCCAGAAAGTCCTGTGTGGCCTCTTCCTGGCTGTTCCCACCCCCTACTCCTCACCTTCCCACTGCTGTCTCGTTCCTTCACTTCTCCCCATCCCCAACCCAGGACTTCCTCCACTCTGGCCACGCAGGGCTTCGGTGTCTTGCAAGAGCTGGCCTCTTTCCATCCCTGGAGATGTCAGGTTGCCATTCCTCCCATTTCCCAGGCGACTCCCTCATCCTCCTGGGTTCTGCCTTCGCCGACCTCCTTCCTCCCCCCTACCCTCTCTCCCCTGGCTGTCCAGCACGCCTGTGACCCTGGGTCCTCCTCCGGATAATTCCTCACCTGTTACACTTGCTCATCCCCTGGCTCCCACACAACTTTGTGAACCAGACGCATTCCCCGCTCAGCTCCCCAAGGATGGAGCAGTACCTGGCCCAGAGCAGGACTCTGTGAAGTGTTTTTCAGATGAATGAGCAAGTCGACCAGAGGAAAGAGGAGCAAATGAGTGCCCGTGAGCCCCCATGTTGCTGCCCAGCTGCTGCCTTTGCCCTGGCCTGGACCAATCTCCTCTCTTCTGACCCACCAGCCCCCTGTGTCCCACGTGCTCCTCGAAGGCATCCCTGGGGGCATCTGTGACACTAGGGGACCCTCCTTTTCATGGCACCTGGGACATGTCATCGAGCATGACGAGGCTTCAGAAAGTCCACTGCCGCTCAGGGGCTGCCCTCCACTCTGTGCCCGTCACTCTCACCTCGCCTGCTAAGAAGTCAGCTCGCCGAGGCTGGACACTGAGTTACACAAGATGGGCACCAGATGAGAGAGGTGAGGGGTCCTCTTGCCGGGAAGCAAGCACAGCCACCAAAAGGGTTGACTCACTGTAAAGGGTGGTGAACTGACACAGCTTCATACAAATGCAGCCCAGCCTCCTTTCTTTCCCTGCACCAGTTGTGCACTCTCTTGCACAGGGGTCTGAGTTCAGTGGGACAGGAGAGGGGACTGTGTGCTTCTGCTCCGATCCCTGGGCACTGAGGGTTTATGGTCTGGTTACAACATACAGCCTAATCATAAGTCATCACCATATAAGACTATCAGCTAAAGTGCCAGAGAACCCCACCTCCAGAATTCCATGTCTTTATCATTGAACAATCCCAAAGTCTGGCCCCACACCCATGAGGCACCNTGGTCTGGTTACAACATACAGCCTAATCATAAGTCATCACCATATAAGACTATCAGCTAAAGTGCCAGAGAACCCCACCTCCAGAATTCCATGTCTTTATCATTGAACAATCCCAAAGTCTGGCCCCACACCCATGAGGCACCTGGCTGTTTGGTTCCCTTGCTCACTGGGCGGTGTTCTCTTGCACAGTACCATCCCCACTGACTCTCCTGTTCCCATATTACTATTTTATCTTCTCCAGTGGGTGTGGGGGTGTGCCTACGTGTGTGCAAGCTCCAGTAAGCTTGTCCCATATACAATGCACATGGCTAAAACCATTCCCCGTTGTCTAGAGAATATGCCCAGGAATTGTTTTTTTATGAGTGTTTGAACTCAACAGCCTACCTCTAGCACACACATCCAACTGGGCAACATGGCCAAATGGCCAGAGAGAGGGTAAATGGTAGACCCCAAGTCCAAAGGTTTCCATGAATACTCGGGGTCCCTAGGCACATTTTCAAGATCTTTTCCTGGGAGAATCAAAGGTGCTTTAGATATATGTAGAGAGAGACCCCTGACAGCAGAGGAAAATAGGTGAGCTGTGTCAGTTGACCCTCTTGGCACAAGTCAGGGCCTGAGATACAGGAACTGCCAAAGTTTCTCAAATTCCAACACTCCCACCTTGAGTTGCCTGGATGGTGAAATATTCTGAAGAGTTTGAATTGCCTCCTCCGATGAGCTGAGCTAAAACCCAGCACCCCAACCTGCCTCCAGGGCTGATCACTAAGGACCACGGGGCCAGACTTGCTGTGACCCCACCAACACTGCAGGCCAGAGCACAGCTCCCCTCCTTCACTGCCACCAGCATCAAAATGAGTTACTTCACCTCTTTGCTGGCAAGAAAATGCCAGGTGGAAGCAAAATGTTGAAACAAAAATGGACACATCCCCACCCCGAGGCATGATGAAACACTTGGAAGAGGCCTTCATGGGCTTGGCACAGGCATGAGAGAGCAGGGGAGGTGGGTGCTGGGGTGGGGACGCTCAACTGCAAGATCTCCACTTGAACTTGAGCATGCAAATGGTGGCAGAGAGACGGAGGATGGGATAAAAAGGAGGTTTCGGGGGGGTGGAATAGGGCACTGGCAATATTACCGCTCTGAAATAGTCACCGATTCCAGCAGTTTAAAAAAAAAGAATCCTTCCCAATGGATAGAATGGTGTGTATAAGTACATATGTGTATATAACTGTGTGTATATATGTATCTGTGAATGGCATGTATGTGTGTGTGTCCCTGTGGGTATATTTGTTGGCATGTGTGTGTGTATGTTGTAGGTGAGCATGAGTGCAGTGTGAGTACATATACATTGCATGCTGTAAGTGTGTATGTTTGTGTGTATGCAGGTATGTGCACATGGATACACATTCGATTGTGTACATGTGTGTGCATATTTGTGCATTTTTATCTGTGCAACATCCTGGAATGAAAACAACTGTCTCAAAAAAAGATGAAATACTGTCCTGATCGAACACATATGAGCTGTGTAACTGCAAATCATGTCACCACTCTGAACCCCAGTTTTCTCACATGTTCTAGCTCCTAGAGCAATGGCCAGTACCTAATAACCGCTCAATAAATATTTATTAAATGACTAATTGCTCCTTGGGGACAATGCTGCCTCCTTCTTAGGGTTAAAGAGTTGAGCAAATGAGGAAATATATGCAAAACTGCTCTCTTACTAGCTCAATATTTGGCATGTAATAGAAGCCCAATAATTCTTAGCCTTTCCCCTCCTCAATTCACTTCTTTTCCCCTTGGTAGAAGGAAGCTGATATACGAAATGATGCATTAGGTCATACGCCTCCTACAGCCCCTTCCTCAGTCTGAGTAAGCATCACTGATCAAATTCTTGAGCCAATTTCCAGGGCATTCTGAGCTCCCATTAAGTTAGATATTAGCCAGGCCTCTTCCTTCTGCTCTTAGTCAAAGATCGACAGTAATTCATTTGCAAGAATTAAACACAAGATTGAATTTTAACGACTTAGAAATTTGAGGTCAACGTTGCTTGCTGTGACCTGTGGGTGCCGGATGCCTTGTGAGTGAGCAGATACCCTGACCTTTCATCTGGAGGTATGCTTTAGGGGTCACAATCCTGCAAGATAGGAATTAATATCCTTTGCATACCGTTGAAGGGATGAAAGCTCAGAGAGGTCAAGTGAGTGGCTCAAGGTCACACACCTCACTCTAGGGGGCCAGCGCTGCCTCCAAGCCCAACCAGTGCTATTCAGAAGCTTTCAAGAAGCTAAAATTTCCTCACTAAGGAGGGCAGACAGAACTGAGGTCTCAAGTTCTGAGCCCACAAACATCTCAAAATCTCTGACTAGTCAGCCCTGGTTGAGTATTGGCAGATAGCGCCAGAGCCATGTGGCAATCAGAAAACTAGTCAGGTGGGACTGGAACGGTGCCTCTGAGGTATTTCACAAACACAGGGAACAAACACATTTGGTGTCGCAATCCTGGCCACCCGGAGCTGCCGCGTTGGCTGTTTTTTGAGAACGGACGGTGGATAAGGAGTTTGAGAGCTGACAGGGTGGGAGGCCTAGGGTGGCCATCTTGGAGACATGTCAGCCCTCAGGACGCAGGACTCCTTCAGCCCCCAGCCCTTCACAGTCACGGCCAGGAAGCCTCACTCCTCCCAAGTACTGGGAGCTACTCTGGATCCCTTAGTAAGGGACCCAAGGCCTTCCACGGCCCAGAGGAACTTCTCGCACCACTGCCTCTGACAGACTCTGTGACCTGGACTAACGAGCCTTCTGACTGGATCCCAAGTGTACTCTTTCCTCCATTGTCTCCATTCCCAGGAAATACACTATCCCCTGCCCTCAAAGAACTATTCATTCTATAATCCTAAAAGCAAAATTTAACTAAGACCAAATCTTTCTTAGCATGTCACAATACCCTCTGGGATAATTAGTATAACTGGGATGAAAATTCCCATAAATTCAGAACACAAATATGGTCACACTCCACTGATTTTTTTTTTTTCAAATTAATCTCTTAAGTACACAACTACATTAAAAGCAGAAAATCCAGGATCTCCCTCTGGAGATTTTCTTCCTTCCCAACAAACCATCCCAAAGACCTNCCAATAAAAAAGTGGGAAAAAGACCTAAACAGATATTTCTCCAAAGAAGACATATAGATGACTAACAAACACATGAAAGGATGCTCATTATTAGAGAAATGCAAATCAAAACTACAGTGAGATATCACCGCACACCAGCCAGAGTGTCCATTATCAAAAAGTCTACAAACAATAAATGCTGGCGGGGGTGTGGAGAAAAGGGAACGCTCTTGCACTTTTGTTGGGAATGTACTTTGATAGAGAGCGAGATAGAGGTATGTCTTCTCCGGTGGGAGGACTCCTCTGGAGTGGACTTCTTATGGGGAAGCAGAAAGTGAGCACATGCAGGGAGGGGAGGAGATAAAGCCTATTTCTGTTTGAAAGGCCCAGTCTCCCTGCCTCCAAAAACAGCAGTACAATGAATAGCAAACTAACAAATGAGACAAGACGCTTGTCGCTTACAGAAGCATGATCAAAGAGAGAGATTGGGATTACTTGCTCCAGTTACCAGAGCATGAGGGTGGTAAGAAAGGAAATGGACAAAGGAGCTCATGTTCCCACAGTTAATAGCTAGACTTACTATGGTCAATGTATACACTAGGCTTCTGCAAGTATTATCTCCTTTTAATTTTCCTAGAAACATTCTAATAATTATAGAGAGTATCCATTGATCGTGAAGCATGGACCAGGCAATATTCTAGATGCTTCCATTTGTTTAAACTCATTGGATCCTTACAACTCTATACAACAAGTTTTATTATTATCTCCACTTTAGAGAAGAGAACCTGAGACATAGAGCAAGTGAGTGTCTATCCCAAGGTAATATGGATGGTGGGCTTCCCTGGTGGCTCAGGGGTAAAGAATCTGTCTGCCAGTTCAGGAGACATGGGTTTGATCCCTGAGGTGTGAAGATTCCCTGGAGAAGGAACCCATTCCAGTATTCTTGCCTGGGAAATCCCATGGACAGAAGAGCCTGGTAGGCTACAGTCCGTGGGGTCGCAAGAGTCGGACACGACTTACCGACTAAACAACACAGTATGGGTGGTAAATGGAAGAAAAGGCTTTTGAACTCACAAATCTGGCTCCAGAACTCATATTCATCACCATTATGCACTCAGTCCTATACAGAAGGCATTGTTACTCATATCAAATAAATAAGGAGATTGAGGTCCATCAAGATTATATAACTTGTCCACTAATCTTGGTAGCAAAATCAACACTGGAACCCAATGACACCCTCTGAAATGCTTGGCAATAGCAGCCCGCATCCTGCCACCGACTTGTGGTGTGCAACGCACATGTCACTTCTCTCCCTGCCTCCCAGAAAAGAGGAAGAAAAACTTTGCTATTTTTCAAGAGCCTGGTCAACTCAGACCTCCTAGAACAGGATAGGAAGTTTGAACATCCCCGAGTGTCACCTTTTGGGGCAGGAAAATCACACTTTAACCCTGAGCAGCTGCTCATTTGCTTGAGGGTAATTCAGGGTTCCTGTCCCCACTCCTGGTTCAGCCCTGCGGTGTGGTCTCCGGTATGGCCACCAGTAGTTTCTTCCTTGTCTGTACATACAGCAAGAGGTGGAGGCTATTTTCTTCCCCTTGAATCTGATGTGATATTGTGATTTACTTTGCTCAACTGAGTGTGGTAGAGAAGACATCCTGGGACTGCTGTCAGAGTTTGGAGAGTTGTGTCTCCCGCTTCTTAGAAGTCAGCTGCTAGGCTGTAGAGAAGTTCAAGCTAGACCATGAATGATGAGAAACCACATAGAGGAGAGAAAGCCAGAGGATGAGAGGCCACCTTGGATGTTCTAGCCCAGGGCAAACCCCCAGCTGAGTGGAGTTACTTGACTAACCTTGGCTATACCACTTAGAGAAAAAAAAAAAACAACTGCCCAACTATCAGGAGAAATAATAAATCACTGTTGTTTTGAGCCTCTATACTTTGGAGTGATTAATTATACAGCAATTGAAAGAACCCCATTTCCTCCACCTTATCTTTTTTTACCACAAAAGATTACTCCATAGCTCACAGGTGTCAATGTTCTCTGGCTTATGACATTTAAGTGAGTTCATTCCTTCATGACTAATGGGCAACTTCCAACCTAAGGCAAAGGGCAGTGATGTGGCTTCGTTTATTCTGTGTGAGCATCTGCCTGCCAAGAATAGACTGGGGTCTAGAGACCCACAGATAAATAAGACACAGTCCGCCCTTCATAAAACCATGTTTGGGGAAGTGCCAAACCCCACTCATCACAGCAGAGTGATGAGGTTAATTCGTTCGTTTATCAAAATCTACTGAGTGCCTCCCTGGTGGCTCAGACAGTAAAGATTCTGCCGACAACGCAGGAGTCTTGGGTTTGATCCCTGGATGGGGAAGATCCCCTGGAGCAGGAAATGGCAACCCACTCTAGTATTCTTGCCTGGAGAATTCCAAGGCCAGAGGAGCTTGGCCGGCTACAGTCCATGGGGTTGAAATGAGTCAGACACAACTGAGCAACTAACACACGGAGTACCTAAGCACGTCAGGGGCTCCTCCTCATTTGTACCAGTGATCAGTGAGCAAAGTGCAGAGTCAAGCCCTCATCCACCTTATATTTTAAGGAGATTTCATTCCAATAATTACAGAGGTACAAGTGAAGCTCTGTGGAAGCACGAAGGAACTAAATGCTGAGATGGGAAGGGAGCAGGCTTTATTCCCATATTCCAGATGAGGATTCTGAGGAGAGCTCAGACTTCCTCCATTGCTTATTAGCTGTGGGATCTTGAGCAAGTCACTTAGCATTTCTGCTTTTCACTTGTCTCATCTATAAAATGAGTTTAGTAATTATACCTACATCATGGATTATTACAAAGATTAAATGAGTAAAGCTATTATCTTCCTATTAAAAATAAATTTTTAAAAAAGATTAAGTGAGTTAATATTTGTAATGCACAAACAATAATTCATGACACATTTAAATACTCTATTAATCATGTGAAATGAATTTTAGAAAAAGAAAATACACAATTATCCCATGTGAACAAAACTGGGGCAAACTGATCCCTGGTCCAGTGCTCTTGTTACGGCCCTCTATTCTGCTGCTCAACTAAATTTGTGCTTTCATTTTCAGTGAGAGATTTAAATCATCTGTGTACTCTCTTCCAGACATATTTATCACAGGGAGACCCTTTGTGCATCCCCAAGTCAACAAAATTCAGCAGAAAGGACTCTTGAGATTCAAATCTCAGGCTCCCCACAAATCATGTGCAGGGTGGAGATGGTTGAGATGACTCAGGTTTAGGCTAATTTACAAATGTATGTGTCAGAAATCATACTCTTGCCCCAGGCATTTTGGGAAGGACTTGAAGGGTTAAAATGCACCATCCTGCAGATAGGGACTGCCTAAAACTGTGAATTTCCCACAGAGACTTCCACCCACCATCATCTAGCCATCCTAGGGTATACCTCCACGACCCTCATCTTATGAAACTCAGTTGAGCCCATGCATATAAAGCCCAGGATCTCTGAAGCTGGCCTTGTCCTTCTATCAGGGTGGAAAGCAAGGGCCCTGGGAAGACTGTAGTCTCATTTGCAGCCTGGCTTCCATCCACGTACCAACAATGACACAACTCTGTCCTCCGACAAGCACTTTCCAATCTCCACTGAGATCTGTTGCATGAGGAGTCAGTTTCCATCACAGCCGTGCACAGGCAGCTGTGGGTGGGGGTGTGGAGGGAGCTCTCTTCCACCCCAAGATCTGGGAAGACCTAGCTCATCTCCTCACCAGCCAGAAGCCCAGCCAAGGATAACAGTGCTGCTGCAAGGGGCCGTGAGGAAATCAGTGGGAAATGACCCAACAATCAGGACTGAGAAAGCCACGGCTGCCAAAGGAGCATGCTCATCGGCCCTGCTGATGGAATTGTCCCAAAAGGAAAGATTTAACTTGTTTTAGGAACTAGTCAGAGCCTGGCTTGGGCATGCTGCCTGTGTATTACAAGAACAATCTCTGGGAAATGTGGAACGGTGTTACTGCAAAAGAGAACGTAGCCCTGGAGCCTCCTGATATTCAGTGGTCCCCGGTGTTCAGTTAACCCTTAATTCCTTAAGACCCCACTGATCATTCCCACTGCAGGACAGGCTGACCCATGGTTCTCAGTCACCCAGCAAATATCAGGAGCTGGAACCAGAGGTGCAAGGACATAGCCTCTGCCCTCAAGGAAAATTACAGTATAATTGTGCCACAATGTGCATGGATTCTGGATTCCAGGAACCCAAAGGGAGGGGTGACTTGTTCTGTCTGGGCGATCCCAGGAGGATTCAGAAGAAGCAGACACTGAACCGGGCCTCATAGGATGACTTCTGTTCAAGTAGTGTTTTTGGAGTGTTTCCTGGGTACAGCGGGAAGGCCAGCACTGGCCAGGGAGGGTGAGGTGGATGTAGAGGGATTCCAGCAGAGGTGTGTTCCCACCCTCCCCATGGACCCCAATCTGCCTTCCTTTCAAACACCAGCTCAAAAGTGTCTCTCCTGCAGAAATCTTTTTCTGACTTCAACCAATGCTTAATTCAACATCTCTTTTCAAGCCATGAATTTAGGGGCAGCCTCTTCATGAACCAACCAAAAGACATTTACAGAGGTCCAAAGAGTAGCCTAAAGTAGCTAAGAACTGTAAGAGATTCCTCAACTTATGCTCCAAGAACCAATGATCTTGCCAAACTGAATAGTTATATTTAGAAGTCCATACAACATGAGGGATAAAATTAGGGATGAAGAGAGCATTTATTCTCATTGAGAACCCCAGTTGAAAATGTTCTTGGACTATTTCAAGTATGAGCTGGTGTTTGGACCCAGAGAAGCTGAAAGCCCCCCAAGAATAGAAGAAATTTGTGCTTTCTCTGTCTGGGTAGCCATCCCTCACTTTCTCCGTCTTTTCACTTAACTTCTTAGCAGGAACACCCATAGTTTTAGTGCAGAATGTACTTGCTATGGACTGAATGTTTGTGTCTCCTCACCAAACTCAGATGTTGAGATAAGCCATTAGGAGAAAACTNGGATGGTTCATTTTCTGAGACAGATTGGTGATAGAAATTATATTCTCTTCCAGCATATAATAACTACTTGCAGTAATTAAAGGACGTTTGCTAGGGATGTTTGCAACACACAGTATAGGGATGAGGCAGGAGGTAGATTCCCCCGCCCCCACCAGGGGAAAGCGATTGGAGATTCATTCCCTGGGGACTAGCAGGACTAGAGGAGGCTGGGCCCTGCTCCAACCACGTATTCCTCATTCTTGAAGTCAGGAGAGCTCCCCGACCACACATGCTCAGAAAGGCTCCTTGGAGGTCAAAGGGAGTGATGAGTGACGTTAAGCTGCCCACAGGCCTTTGCAGTAGAATCCCTCTTGGCTAAGAGGTGCATGTGCACACAGGGGAGGATCCACGGACTGTGACCCAGGCACACCAAAATGACTGACTAAAGGAAAACCAGGAGCCGTGTTCCATAAAAGCAATTCAATCCACCACGAGGGAGTGCCTCTTACTCTCTGGGTCTGCCTGTGTATTCATCCGCACGCACTACGCTCTTTTTCCTCTTGGTATGTTACTTGCTTCACTACTTTCTTTGCGGAAATTCTTTTGCACAAATCCAAAGGGCCAGGCTGATGTCCACGAGGTCGCTAAGAGTCGGACACGACTGAGCAACTCCCCTTTCACTTTTCACTTTCATGCTTTGGAGAAGGAAATGGCAACTCACTCCAGTGTTCTTGTCTGGAGAATCCCAGGTGTGGGGGAGCCTGGTGGGCTGCCGTCTCTGGGATCACAGAGAATTGGACATGACTGGAGTGACTTGGCAACAGCAGCAGCAAAGGACCAGGGCCCTTGTCACTGAGCACCAGTCTAGCGACCAGGATCTGGCGCCGTCACTGCTGCAGAGGGCCTTGGTCTCTGGGTGGGAGCCCAGGCTCACTCTGAGTTGTCNTCTCGATGCTGCTCCCCTTTGGTTCTTCCCTGAAGCTAGTGAAGACGAGGGCTGTCCCTGGAGCAGAGATTAGCATTGGGGAGCTAAACTTGGCTCCCTGGATTAGCTGCCTGTAGAAGGAAGTGGCGATGGATTTGGAAGAGGGGGCTGGGAAGACTTAAAGGGACAGCGGCGGGCTTTGAAAGATGATTCCGGGGGACTCGTGGGACGTGTGTGCTGGCTCTCACGTGGCGTCCGTGAGCGCGGTCACCCACCTGCCATTGTGGCGGAGGGGTGTCTCTGGAGTAGAGAAGTAAGGAAAACCAGTGTGGCCTCTGGGTGGAGAGGCTCCTGCGCTTCCCGTCGTGTCTGGGAAAGACCGGTAGGGTTGATTGCTTAGATTTATCAGTGAACAGTGCTGATAAGCACTCAGAGTCCCACTGTGTGCCAGCGGAACTGGACCTGGCTAAGACGTTTCGGTTCAGTCCAGTCTCGGTCGTGTCTGACTCTGCAACCCCATGGACTGCAGTACGCCAGGCTCCCCTAGCGTTCAGGGAGTGAGACACGTGGACTTCAGAAAAGGCAGTGCTACCCAGGTAAACCCGGATATTTGGGGCAAAAGTGACATCTCTTTTACTGGGAAATCCTGAATAATTCATCATTGACTGTCATCTGAGTCAGCTCTCAAGGG
This sequence comes from Neotragus pygmaeus, assembly GCA_006410875.1. NCBI lineage: Eukaryota > Metazoa > Chordata > Mammalia > Artiodactyla > Bovidae > Neotragus > Neotragus pygmaeus. Next base: position 2,306,463 of record SJYV01020350.1, on the reverse strand, counting down.
TTCTCGAGGCAAAACATGGTCGATAGGGAGGAGCAGAGACTGCCTCTCAGGAAGCACGGGGCCCCGTNTGCTTGGGGCTAGTGCACGGGGATGATCTGGAGGGATGATGTGGGGTGGAAGGTGGGAGGGGGGTTCATGTTTGGGAGCTCATGTACACCCGTGGCGGATTCATGTCAATGTATGCCAAAACCAATACAGTATTGTAAAGTAAAATAAAGTAAAAATAAAAATTTTTAATAAAAAATAAAATAAAAATCAGAAGGCTAAAATAGATAACCAGTGGAAATTTGCTGTATGACGCGGGGAGCACAAACTGGTCCTCTGTGACAACCTAGGAGGGTGAGATGGGGTGGGAGGTGGGAGGGAGGTTCAATAGGGAGAGGACCTGTGTATACCTATAGCTGATTCTTTTTGATGTATGGCAGAAACCAACACAACACTGTAAAGCAATTATCCTCCAGTTAGAAATAAATACTTTTTTTTTTTTTTTAATCAGAAGGCATATCACATTAGGAGCTGTACTTGGGGGAGATCTGCTAAAGCATTCATGCATGGTGACAATAGCTGCTGAGTCCTGTCCCCCTGGCAGCAGCCCACCTGCATCCTGTGTAGTCCCCACCACACACGCCAGGTGTCCCATGCCCTGACCCAGCCTGTCGGACTCATTCCTATGCCTGACCGGATGCTGTGTGCATTTACTGGCACGTGGGACCCAGCTTCATCATCCTGATGCACAAGAGCATGGCTCCTGCACCTTTGATTCATCTGGGGGCACTTTGGAGGTGCCCAGGACACACCTCAGCCCAATAGAATCAAACCTGAATGCTCATGTGAATCATCAGGAGATGAGGCAGGTTCTGATTCAGAGGGTCAGGGTGGGGCCCGAGGTTCTGCGTTGCTAACGAGCTCCAAGGTGATGTTGACACTCATTTCCAAGGACCACACAGTGAGTGGCAAGGGGCCAGAAGACAGAGCCTCATCAGCATGTGAGCCAACTGAGCTGGCTCGTCCGGACAGCTCCTGTCTCCTTGGAGCCTTGTGGGCAACGAAGCCCAGAGACGGGCAGTGAGCAGCCCCGGGTCACACAGAGCAGCCGGAGCACCCAGCTCTGCTGTTTCCCACAGCGTTGCCGTCCCACAACAGGTGACTTCACCCACTCATTCAAACTGCACCTCCCAGCTCACTTTGTGAGGCGAGGCTTGGGTGAAATCCACTCAGGAGAAGTCAGCTCTTGTAGAACCTGCTTCTGGAGAGGGGTAGGTGGCGGCCCTCTGTGGAAACGAGTCCCGGGGCAGGGAGAGTGGTTAACATGCAAGCCACGGAGAGAGCAGAGGCTGCTGAAGGGAGGAGGAGGGGACGGATGGAGGCTGGGGACACAGGACAGCCTCCTCCCCTGCCCCCCGGTGAGGACACCCCATGCCGCCTGAGTCAGAGAGCCTGTGAGCTCAGCCCCCCAGCTCCCGGGCCGGGAGGGTGAGTCAGAGGGCGTGTAGTGAAGTGAACGTCTCCCTGGCCAAATATGGGACTGTGCTCTGCTCCGTCTTGCCATTCACATTGCCAGACGCTGAGGGCTGCGTCCTTTCCACGTGACAGCGGGGTCCCTGATGAAGAGGGGAAACTATTCCACACTCGCTGACCCCTTCTCCTCCTCCCTGGCCAGCGGGCGGCACTTTGCTTTGCACTCTCCGAGCACCTGGTCAACTCCCCCACTGCACATCTGCTCTCCCCCGACTAATATATGAAGCATGAAATGGGGAAATAATAGCAACACATTTTGTCCTAACAGGGTCCTGGTCTGCCGTCACCCACCCAAAGGACTGTAGGCTCAGGTGGGGGTGGGAAAGAGACCACATCCTGCTTTCCTCTCACTCCCACTCCTGCTCCCATGCCCCAGGGCCACACACAAAGATATGATTAGCTATTTGTTTAATTAATCATGATGTGTGTTGCATGTGTATATGTATGTGTGATTCTCTGCCCCTAGACTTTGAATTTCTTGAGGAAATAACTTACATAGCATGCCCTGTGTGCTGGACACTGCTCTGAAAATCTCACGTTAGCTCATTTAATATGAGGATCAACTCAATGAATCTTCACAACAAATCTCGGAGGAAAGCACTATGATTATCCTCAAGTTACAGATGAGGAGCTTAAGGACCAGAGAGGTTCCATAACTCACCCAAGGTCATACAGCTAGAAAAGTGTAGAATCAAGATTTTAACCTCAACAATGTTGCTTTGAATTCTGTGCTGTTAATGATATTTAATTCATTTTTGTATCTCTGATGCCCAGCCTGGCATGTAGCATGTAATAATAATTGTGTATTGCCTAGATGAGTGGAATAATCAATTTGTTAATTACTGTGTTTATGTGTATTTGTATCTCCCACTAGACACTGAATTTCTTGAAGAAAATATTGGTCTTGCCAATGCCTCCCTGTGCATTTAATAAATAACTGAAAAGAGAATACATTAAAGAACGGATGTTTCCCAACGCCCACGTGTCCTGATGTGTGGTCTAGGGGGCCTGGTAATTGACTGAGGTTTTCAGAGTTCATTCAGGTGTCCAGGTGGAGACAGGCAGGGCCAAGAGTCAAAACCAGCTTCGTGCCTGTGAGCCCTGTACCCGTGCCTGTGTGCACAGGATCCTGTGCTCAGAAATGTCCTCCCTACATGGTTCAGTGTTCTACTGATGCCATCCTGAAATTCTTTAATAATTTTGAACATGGGACCTCCTGTTTTTGTTTTCCACTGGGCTCCATAAATAATGTAGACTGTCCTGCCAGGAGTGAATAAAGCCCATGAAGATGCCTACAGGAGAAGAGAGTAAAGGAAAGGAACTCCAGGAGTGCTGTGTCCATGGTCTCCAGAAGAGAATCCTTAGTCATGGTGACCATTCAGATGGTGAATCTCAGGTTCAGTGATTCCAGCCCAGGTATGGCCTCTGAAGGGACATCTGTAGTTCAGTCATCCCTGTCCAAGAGCCCCTGAGACACGTGAGGGCCCCAGGGACCAACAGCTTCAAACTGTCACCCAGGCCAGCTTCTACTGCCCTCCCCTATTTCAACCCCAACACGGACCACTCCTTCATGTCATGGGGCTCAGACTCAGGCTAAGCACTAGGCTAAGCTGTTTTCTTTCATTTGAGCCTCACTACGATCACCCTGCATGATGGATTTCATTGATCACATTTGATGTATCCCAAGTTAATAAGAAGCAAGGTCAAGTGCAAATAAATGGTTCGAAGACCCTTCTTCTTAACCAGTGGCCTGTTTTAGGCAGGACCTCTTTCTCTCTGCCTGGAAAGTCCTCTCCCCTCTTCCCAAATCCTGTCCTCTCCCCCTTATCTCTCCTCCAGCCATACAGTTGGGAAGTGGGAGGACCAGGGTTTCAACCCAGGCATTTGACCTCAGATTACAGCTCTCAAACATATTTGAGGGACTTCGTTGGTGATCCAGTGGTTAAGACTCTGTGCTCTCAATGCAAGGGATGCAGGTTAATTCCCTGGTTGGGGAACTAAGATCCAACATGCTATGTGGGGTGGCAAATATATGTATATATTTGACAATGTATTTGTCTTTTTTGTTTGGGCCTGGCTCAAATATCTCAACTCTGAGATATTTCTGTTTCAACAGAAACATGGACCTAGAAGAAACTCCTGCCCCAGCTTCTTCATCTGTAAAAAGGGAACAATAAACAGACCTGCATCACAGATTTGCCTGGATTAAATGTAATGACAGGTGTCAAAGTGCTTTTTAACAATCCAGGTCTAAGCAGTTACTGCTCCTAATTACCAGTAGTGAAACTAAGACATGTTAAACCCAGTGCTAAGGAAACAAAGGCCATTACCTCCTACCCACTTCACCTTAGTCAACCCAAGGCTGGCCACACCCTGGCCAGTCACTAGTCAGTAAAGAATCGAAAGGGATCCATGCCTGCAAATCACCAGGGTCTCTTCTGCCTTGTCTTTCAATACTGATTCTGCCTCTTCTAGCTGTGTGACCTTGGACAAATCACTTTACCTCTCTCAATGCTGAGTTTCTTGTCTACTAAGTGGAGTGGATGCAGATGGTTGTCTTGCAGTGTGGAGGTTGACTGGGCTAAGGAATGCCCAAAGAGCTGATAAAACGTCATTTGGAGTGTGTCTGGGAAGGTGTTTCTCAGATCAGCACTTAAATCAGTAGACTAAGAAGATCACCCCCATCAGTGCAGGAGGGTATCATCCAATCTGTGGAGAGTCTTAATAGAACAAAATCTCAGCTTGAGCTGAGATTCTATCTTCTTTTGCCCTCAGACCTCAGAATGCCTGGTTCTCAAGACTTCAGACTCAGGCCATGATTTATTCTGTTGGCTTCTGTGGTTCTCAGGTCTTCCTACACCTGAGTTTAGACTGGAACCAACAGCTACCTTGGGCCTCCCACTTGCAGATTGGAGGTGGTGGGCCTTCACAGCTTGCATATCTATAAGCTGACCCCTTTTAATTAATCTCTCTTTCTCTGTATCAATATATGTCCTAATAATTTCTTTCCTGCAGAACTCTGACTAATACACTCTTACAGCATCTTTCCTGGGTGTTCTCTCCCCACTGAAGACATGATAACACCCAAACGTGAGTGATTACCCTACTAAATAAGTCTAAATAAGCCAACTTTCTAAATCTTTTGGCTTACCCACATCTTGACCAATCTGCAACATTCCCAACACCACTTCCAATGTCTTCCCTTCTCTCAGCCACCCTTTCCTCAGCTTCCCTGGGATATAACTGATCCCATTCTTGCTCCTGCCAATCCTTCACAACCCGGTTGAAACTTTCTCCTCTGGTTTATTTAATCTTTGCAGAAGACGTGGCCAATTCAGAGCATAACAAGGGATTAGGCTACAGGATACAGTGAAGAGTCTCTTTAGAGCTGAAGTTTGGGACTTCCCTGGTGGTCCAGTGGTTAGGACGCCAAACTCCCAGTGCAAGGGGCCACGGTTCGATCTCTGGTTGGGGAACTAGATCCTTGTGGGCTGCAACTGAGACTCAGTGCAGTCGAAATAAATAAATAAAAATTGGTGGTCCAGTGGTTAAGAAGCTGCCTGCAAATGCAAGGAACGCAAGTTCCTTCCCTGGTCTAGGGAGATTCCACATGTCTTGGGGCAACAGAGCCATGTGCCACAACTGCTGAAGTATGCGCTCCAGAGCCGGTGCTCCTCAGCAAGAGAGTAGTCCTTGCTCACTGCAACTGGAGAAAGTCCACATGCACCAATGAAGACAGCACAGCCAAAAATAAATAAATAGGAAAAAAAGGAAGACTGATTTTAAAAAGACTTAAAACTTGTAAAAATAATAAATATTAGAATTGAAGTTTCCCTGTTCTTCACCCCTTACTCCCTCCCCCAATGAAATTTTTCAAAAGAAAATTATGCTCATCAGAAGCATCCATACTAGCTTCACAGGTGCTAACTCTGTGGTCTTCAGCGAGGTAATAACATCTCCAAGTCATGGCTCAGTGGGAACAAAATGCCTGTCTGTTAGGGCTGTCTCAGGGGTTGAATGGATTGAATGAGATAATCCATGTAGTCTAGTACAGTTCTTGGCTCAAAGTAAATACCAGTAACGGTTACTATTTTGTTGTTGTTGTTATACAAAATCAGTTCTAAATTGTGAACTGTGCATCATAGTCTTACTTGGTCCATGACAATATTAACCTAATTTTTCATCACCACAACAACAAAAATGATCACATGGACACAGGTCAACAGATGATGACATTTGAACAGGCCTAGGTGTTGTCCTTCCTATTGTGCCATCGTGCTTTTTTAAAATTGCTACCATCACTCAGCCTCTCGCAGCAAAAAATTTTTTTAATTAAAAAACTTACCAAGAAACTGACACAACATTGTAAAAGCATTTATGTGCTGTGCTGTTTTGTGCTGTGCTAAGTCGCTTCAGTCATGTCCAACTCTTTATGACCTAATGGACTGTATCCCACCAGGCTCCTCTGGAATGGAGTTCTCCAGGCAAGAATACTGTAGTGGGTTGCCATTTCCTTCTCCAGGGGATCTTCTCAACCCAATGACAGAGCCCGAGTCTCCTGCGGCTTTTGCATTGCAGGCAGATTCTTTACTGCTAAGCCACCAGGGAGGCCCGTGAAGCAATTATACTTCAATTAAAAAAAAAAAAAATTGTGCAAAAAAAAAAAGATAAATAAAATATTCTGAGGTGGTGAGAACTATGTATAGGGACTTCCCTGGCTCTCCAGTGGTTGAGATTCCGTGCTACCTCTGAAGGGGAGCATGCGTTCCATCCTTGGTCTAGGAACAAAGATCCCACTTGCATCAAAGGTGCAACTCAAATGCATTCAAAAGGGAGGTGGAAACAAACCTGCTTGCAAACACCCACTTTAATTAAATGTGCTTAGTCACTCAGTTGTGTCCAACTCTTTGCGACCCCATGGACTGTCGCTTGCCAGGTTCCTCTGTCCATGTGATTTTCCAGACAAGAATACTAGAATGGGTTGCCATTTCTTCCTCCAAGGGAGCTTCCAGACCCAGCGATAGAACCTGTGTCTCCTTGTGTCTCCTATACCGGCAGGTGGATTCTTTACTGCTGAGTCATCGGGGAAGCCCTTAATTAAATAGAAAACCATTATATATTAAAAAAAAAAATTATGTGGAACTTTGATGCTTTAGATGTGATAAACTGGGGTTTCTTCCCTGTTACCTGTAACTGTTTGAAAGCCTATATAATTATTCTTCACAAAACTTCCTAAAAGCTTACACAACCCATCAAGTGGGAGGACAAATAACGGTAATGTGGAGTGACAGCAAATTTTATTGCCACAGATAAAGCATCAGGGGACATCTAGGACCAGTATAGAAGCAGGATACAGTGCTATCTTGAAGATCCTGAAAGTGATTTGAAATTTATAACCTAAAAAACAGTTGCACTGCTTCAATCAAAATGGGTCTTCAAAGTACAGAAAGATCGGGTGAATTACAAAGTGTAAAGATTCCGGACAACAGGTTTTTGAAGGCTGAAGCTCAATAGGATTCTACTTCTCAGACTGATTGTGCAGCCAGGAACATTTAGCAGTGCAAAGGGGCCTTTCTATTAGGGGGGGAAAAACCTGAAAATTTCCAGAATATATGAGAGAAATAATACAAGTACTGGGGTTAGTATTGATTTGTGGTGAAACCATTGGAGAAAAGTATCACTTGCTCAGCAAAAAATGAGTCGAAGAAAAGAGAACAGGCTTTTTTAAATTAAGAATTTAAAACAGGAACCAACAAAGTATGACCCAAAGGTCAAATCTGACCCTCCACCAGCCAGACTTATAAATAAAGTTTTATTGTCACACATCCACACTCATTCATTTGCGTAGTATCTGGGCTGCTTTCTGCTACAATGACAGAGAGGAATACTTGTGACAGAAACTTTATGCCCCACCGAGCATAAAATATTAACCCTGTTGCATTTTTACAGAAAAACTTTGCCAACCTCTGGTTTAAAACATCAAGCTATGTTTTCTGGAAATTGGGAGTACTGGGGAGTATATTTTAAATCAAAGTGAAAGAAAAAAAATCTTCATTTGTTCATTCCATAAATATTTAATAAGTACCTACTCTGTGTCTAGCTGCACAAAACAATTTTTTTATTAATCCATTTTCTTTGGGGCTGGGCTGGGTCTTTGCTGCTGCCGGTGGGCTTTCTCTAGTTATTGTGATCAGAGCTACTCCTTGCTGCAGTGTGACGGCTTCTCATTTTGGAGGCTTCCCTTGTTGTCGGGCATGGGCTTCAGTAGTTGTAGCACTCAGTAACTGTGGCTCACGAGCTCAGTTGCTCAGTGGCGTGGGGGATCCAGGGATCAAAACTGTGTGCCCTGCATTGAAAGGCAGATTCCTAACCACTAGACCACCAGGGAAGCCCTAAATTTTTTTGTAAAGAACAGATAAAAGTCCCTGCCCTCAGAGAACTTACCTGAGCTGGGGAGTTTCCTAGTTGATTCTACTTGCAAAAAGTACACATGTTTTGTAAATGAAATCTTTCAAAGAATAATGAAAAATGAAATGTTTCAGGGCCTAAGGATGAGATCAGTGTTTCCTCGGCTTAGTCAGTAGGATGGGATGAGCCTCCTAACAGTGCAATGAAGGAAGAATCATCAGGTGGGCCAAGAAGACCTCAAGGCCCACTGTAAACAAAGACAGACTGTTAGGATGCATTAAGGTTGAATGGAAAACACGAACTAATCTGCACAAGGTTGTTAAAACAGATTTACATGCATTTGATCTGAACATGCATGCAATTGATCTGAACAAAACTCCTGGCCAGGCCTATCACAGCATTGCTAACAAGAGCAGGAAATTGAATGGCTTTGCAGCAAGACTGGTGAAAAGAGAGCCAGGCATTTCATACACACAAGGTTATACTGAGGTTTGAGACTCCGTATGTGTGTGCTAAGTTGCTCAGTTGTGTCCAATTCTTTGCAAGCCTTTGGACTGTAGCCCACCGGGCTTCTCTGTTCATGGGATTTTTCAGGCAAGAATACTGGAGTGTGTTGCTGTTTCCTTCTCCAGGGGATCTTCCCGACTCAGGGATCAAAGCCTCATCTCTTGTGTCTCCTGCATTGCAGGTGGGTTCTTTACCTGCTGAGCCAACTTTGGGGGAAGCCTTGGTAGTAATAAGTTCTGATGTGAGTGAGAAGTAAAAGAACTCTGAAAATTTCTCAGTACCATCAACTCATGCATCTGAGAAAAAGCTGATGATTTTTTGAAAGCATTTGCTTGCAGAATGAAGGTGCAGCAAATGAGAAGCTGTGCTGTTCTGTGAAAATATCTTTGGGCTCTCCAAAAATGTAATTTGTGTTCATTTGGGTTTTACATCCTTTCAGAGATGATAGAATTTAGGAAACTGTATAAAGTGATTCTTAAAAAATCAAGTGTCTGATAAATTGAGCACTGTACTGAGATTAACTTCCAACTCTGAATTTATCTTTTGTCTGTAACATATCGCATATTAAGTATTTCAGGAATTCTTTCAAAGGGCTGCAAAATAAAATGATCTATAATCACTTCTTTTTTCTTTCTTCATTGTTTATCATCCAAGTAAAATGATACACATTTCAAAACTATTTAAGATGGGGTAGAAGAGTCATGTCAAAAGATAATCATACAAAGTTTCATAGTTCAAAAATCATTCATTCAAATGAATACCAAAAAGTCCTGAAAGAAAAAAGATTTGGGAATTTAAGTCCTTTTTTTTTTTTTTCCAGAAAATAACGTACTAGTGTTTTTTATTTCCTAAGAACCTGAGTCTCAGTTACTACATTTAAATATGCATTTTAAGATTAAGAGGGCTTCACTGGTAGTCCAGTGGTTAAGATTCCAGCTGCCAGTGCAGGGGACACTGGTTCAATCCCTGATCTGGGAAGATCCCACATGATGCAAGGAAACTAGGCCCGCATGCCCCATCTTACGGAGCCTGTACTCTGGATCCTGCGAGGTGCAGCTATTGAGTCCATGTGTAGCAGCTACTGAAGCCCGCACGCCCTAGACCCCACGCTCTACAACAGAAGTCACTGCAGTGAGAAGCCCACGCGCTGCAACTAAAGAGTAGCCCGTGCTCTCCGAAACTAGAGAAAGCCCCCACACAGACAAAACAAAGAGCTAGCACAGACAAAAATAAACAACACTAAAAAAAAAGAATAAGAGCACAGAGCTTCCCCAGTGCTTAAGAACCTGCCTTCCAATGTAGGGGGTGTAGGTTTGATCCCTGGTAAGGGGACGAAGATCCCACATGCCGTGGGCTCAACGAGAGGAACCACATGCCACAATGAAAACTCAGTGCAGCCATAAATACATAATTTTAAAAAGGAACATTGAGCACAAAAATCTCTTTTGAGATTTTGTATACACATGAATATGTACATATATGGTATAAAGAATTAAATGAAACAGCAGGCAAATGTTTTTAAAGAATATAAATGTACATATGATGGGCATACAGCCCCACAGCTTTGTTTTCCTAAGAATCATACAAAATTCAATTTCCCTTACAACTGCCTCAATATAACCAACACAGGTTATTCCATGTGGTCTTCATAAGAATGCTACAGATGTCCTGAACCATTGTATTTTGTTTCACATCCAACTGCTAGAGAAAGCAAGGATGCTTATTCTTCTTCCACAGCATCTTAAATCATACTATGAAGAGTTCTAGCCTTTGATGGTTATTAAGAGTGGACTCCGTGATCAAAATGATGGACCTTGAAGGAAGGAACCAGTGGTATTTGGAGAAACTGACCATGAAAGAGGAAAGGCAGATGGTGTTTGATGGATCCAATCTCACCGATCAGAATTACTCTCCCTGCCTGGTAGATTGTCACGGCTGACATCCAAACCTAAAATCTAAGTTTGAAACCACACTACCCTGATAACAATTGGACACCATTCCTGAGAAAGGATGATGACACAATAAAAATCATCAGGCTGTTTTTATTAACATATTCCTGCATGTTCAAAGATTTTTGGAAACCTCATTTGAAAGCTGTTGCTCTAAGATCTCCTACAAAGCACCTCATTTGTTTTGATGAAATTCCCTCCATACAGAAAAGTGAAAATGTAAGTCATTCAGTCACGTCCGACTTTTTGTGACCCCATGGACTGTATAGTCTATGGAATTCTCCAGGCCAGAATACTGGACTGGGTAGCCTTTCCCTTCTCCAGGGGATCTTCCCAACCCAGGGATCAAACCCAGGTCTCCTGCATTGCAGGTGGATTCTTTACCAGCTGAGCCACAAGGGAAGCCCAAGAATACTGGAATGGGTAGCCTAACCCTTCTCAAGCAAATCTTCCCAACCCAGAAATCGAACTGAGGTCTCCTGTATTGTAGGCGGATTCTTTACCAACTGAGCTATGAGGGAAATCCCCTCTTACAGAAATATGCTGAAAACAAGGGGAAGGAATCTGGGTCCCCCACAAACACCCTCTCAGGTTCCACCTTGGCTGGGATTATTACAAAACCCCAGTTTATAAATGATAAAACTGCTGTTCAGAAAAGTGAAGTCACCACACTCCTGGTTTCCTTAGGGAATGGCCTCATAGGGACCTTTGTCACTAGATGTGCAGGGATTTGTACAAGGGACTGTTTATTTACACAAAGGCAATCGTCCTCTGGGTGAGCCGATGTGTGACTGATATGTTTACAGTCTCCGGAGTTCTTGGGAACCCAGGGGGTCACCAGTTCAGAAGGGGCCACTTCCAGCTCCTCTCAAACCCCTGCCTCTCTCCTCCACCTCAGACTCTTTCCTCCTCCTCTGCAGCCATACTAGGCTTCTCTTAATCTGTGTTCCTTATTCCCAGCAGCTCTTTCTGGTTCCAATCCACAGCCTAGAACCTTCCCCTAACCTCTCCTCAACCTGGGCGACCACCTGTCCTCCTTCAGACCTCCACGTGGTCCCATTCTTCCAGAAAGTCCTCCCTGCACCCTCTCCACCAACTGCAAGGGGGAACCCCATCTCTGGGTTCTTGTAGCATCCTGTGTTGCCTCTAGGCATCCTGCCCTGAATTAAATGATTGATTTGATTGTACAGACAAAAGGTGGTCCAGCATGGTGGTTCAAAGCTTGGGCTCTGAAGCCGGTCGGTCTGGGTTTAAATCTTGGCTCTGCCTCTTAGGTATGAGTTCTATGACCCTGAGCAAGTTGCTTAATCTCTTTGTGTCCCCATCGCTCCCTCTGCAAAATAAGGATAACATAATCAGCCTGTTGTGGAGAACCCAAGAGTTAACGCACGCAAAGCACGTAAAAAAATGTCTGACACACAACAAGTGTTCATTGCTGCATCATTATAGTAATCTACTGTTTTCTGTTCCATCCTTTCACTAGACTGAATTTTGTTTGTTTTTGGTTTTGGTTATGCTTTGTAGCGTGCAAACACTTAGATGTGGCATGTGGGGTCTAGTTCCCTGACTGGGGATTGAACTTGGGCTCCCTGCATTGGGAGCATGGAGTCTTAGCCACTGGACTGCCAGAGAAGTCCCTAGACTGAATTCTTGATTGTCAAGATGGTGTCATAATTCTTAGCACCACCTCTGGCACAGAGCAGGTACTCAGTAAATACTTGCAGCAAATGAACAAACAGACAATAGCAGCCTCAGCATCTGTTGAACCCTCTGCCCACAGCTGGCCTTCTCTAGTGCCTGCTTTGGTTTCCGTGGACTCGGGGCCCCTGGGGCTGTGCTGATTTGCTCAGAGGAGACTTGCTTATGCTCTTCACAGGGCTGAGCTATGCTCCCCTCACAGCTGCTCATCCCACTGGAGCTGTGCAACTCCATGCGCTGCAGCTTTGCAATGACTATTCCTCGTCTAATGAGGGTGTTGACCTGTTTTCATGGAACTGAAACTTCTCCCACTGGAAGTTCCCAGAGGCCCACACTTAGCCACAGCCTCACAGGCTGCTCTCTGAGAAGCGAACCCTCTTCTCACCATTGCCTGAGCTGTGCCTCAAGGCCTGGAGCTGGTACCTCTGTCTTCCACCTGCTACGAGCCAGTTCTGCCTTCATCTCAACACTCAAAGGCCACCCCCTGCAGAGCTTTTGTAGACTACTCCCTAGTGGAAACCATTTCTCACCACTCTGAACTCAGTCCTCTGTCTGCCCCGTGTTTCTTCACCTCCTGGAGTCTCAGTTTCATTATCTGTGAAAGAGATAACAATGCCTGCTTCAAAGGGAGGTTATAAAGATCAAGTGACTCAAGCAAATGTTTCATATCGAAAGTGTTTCCTTATTTACTACATTGGAAGTTTCCCGAAGCCAGGAACCCTCTGTTTCATTACTAATATGTCCCTTATTCTTAGCACCTGACTCATCTGAGGCAATCAATAAATGTTTGGTCAGTGGACTGATTAATTCAAAAACCAGCCACAAAAAAAAACATCAATTATGACAAAGCAGAAATGGCAACCCACTCTAGTGTTCTTGCCTGGAGCATCCCAGGGATGGGGGAGCCTGGTGGACTGCCGTCTATGGGGTCGCACAGAGTTGGACAAGACTGAAGCGACTTAACAGCAGCAGCAGCAGCAGCAAGATCCCTCAGTTGTACTACAACAGAAAAGAATTGTCTCGTTTGATTTTCATTTTTCTTTTTCTTCCTCTTTTTCCTTCTTTCTCGCTTCTTTTCTTTCTTTCTTTATGTTATTGTTTTCAAATTAAAAATAGCCAAACCAAACCAACTATCCTTTTCCTGGGAGGTGAATTCACAGGTGCATGATGTGCTCAAAATATCATGAACTAACCAGGGAATTGGACTTGGGAGTAAAGACACACACGTTCATAACTCCCACCCTGGGAATACTTTTCAGAAAGGGGTGGGTGCTCGCCATGCGCCCCCACACACAGTGTGAGCCTTGGCTACAACCACTCACCTCATCCAGCCTCTTACTCCATCCTGGGTCCCTCCCTCCCTGACATCACATGATCACCTGTACCCCAGTGTCGCCAAACTGAGTAATTAACACCTGCTCTTTCTGACAAACAAAATTCCTCTCCCTGCAGGACCCTCCAGACACCAAAGGGAAAAGCCTAGAGAATTTCATGTTAGCAGACGGGAAGCTTCATTTCTTACAAGCCCCAGGCACCTGGAAACTGGAGGACATGCCTACTTTTGAGACTGTCCTGCTCTCTCACTGACATCCAGAGAGGCCCGTCACTTTCACTGGGTTCAGGTCCCTGCCCTTCTTTCCCTTGCCTGTGCCCTGAGCCCTGGAGGGAAAGCCCAGATTGCTCATAAGGTGGTGCCTCCAGAAATTGCCCCATCATCCTTATCAGACCTACTTCTCTGCCCGACCCAGACCTGTGCTTGTACAATCACCCAAGAGGTTCAGCCAGATGGTTGCAACGTATGCAGGGGAAGCAAACTGACTTACCCGAGAGCTGATGGTGAGCCGGGATTGAGCCACCCATGGAAAGACAAAGCAGGTCAGTTTGGCAGCCCCAGTCCACAGGAACAATCCCTGGCCAGTCCCACACAGGGACCTCAGCCTCTATTTCCCTTCCCCTCCATCTCGGACTCTCACCCTGCAACACTGGCTACAGCCAGCTGGTTGCTCACACCACAGGGATTGGCAGGTGAGTATACACAGCACCATCCAAGATGCCAGTGACCATAAGAGGTGCCTCTAAGAATGAAGAGCATTGTCTGCGTCTGCAGTTTTCCCCGCAAGGTCAACCTCTGTGCCTTCAGGAGCTCAGGGACGGTCACAGGAACGATGCAGCAGTGGTCCCCAGAGCCATCTCTGGGGTGTTCCTCCAGACTTCTGACATCGTTCTGCCAAATTTGAAGTGAAGGTGGTGAAAACCAAATCATGAGTGCCTCCATCTCAATGTGACTGATAGATGCATCCTGCTTTCAGAGTTGATAGAAAGGGAGAAAAATGTGCATTTAAACTGCTAAAGCAAGAAATAATAACAGCAGTGAACAAGTGCTGAACAGCTGGGATAGCCCAAGATCAGTGCTAAGGATGCACCATATGTTATCTTATTCCATCTTCCCTCTGAGGTGGGTAAAAATATGAGCTACATTTTTATAATGCTTGCTATGTTCTGGACACGTAATCCTCGCAGAAGTCCCATAATGTAAATATTGGGTTGACTAAAAACTTTGTCCAAGTTTTTCCATAAGATGTTAAAGAAAAATCTGGAAAAAACTTTTAGCCAACCCAATATTTATCTCTATTTTGAAGATGAGGATGATGAGAATAGTTGCTTGCACAAGATTACACTGCTTCTAAGTGATAAAACTGGGATTTGAATTCCGAAGTCCAGTTCTAGTTCATTTAATCACTCCACTATATGTGGATCTATTCATGTACCTATTGTACAGATAACGAAACAGAGGCTTAGAAGAGATAAATCTTTGCCCAAGGGAGAAGAGCAAAGGGCCAAGATTCAAATCCACAGCCTCCGACTTTAAAGCCCATGCTATTCATCATTTTGTTACTCTGTGTCAGAGAGACAAAAGGGCAAAAGTCAAAACCATGCATTTAGATTTCATCTTGTCTTTCAAAGGTGCAGGTAGAACGATGTCTTGTAGTGATCTGAAGAAGTTCTCATCCACCTGTTTGTTCATTCACTGAGTAGCAAGTAACACTACTTTCAAAATGTCATTACATGCATAATGGGCAAGGCCCTATGCTAGGCACTCCAAGGAGCTCACAATGCAGCTATAACAATGCAGTAATAACAGATGTTCTACAAGTGATGATAAGTGTGACCGCAAGAGGGGAGGTGCTATTGACAACTGGAACTGTCTGGAACCTCTTCTGCCCCTGAGAAGGATGGTGCTGAAGCAGAGGTTCACAAAGTGGAGGAAAGTGCTTTAAACTCTTCAATGGCGACTTTTTTTCCTCCCAACCCTGTTCTCTCACTGGGTCTGAAGTTAGATTAAGTATTCTTCTGACGTCTCAGTTGTCTCTTCTAGTCCATTCTTTTTTCTTCTTCCTGAAACTACTGCACGCTCCATACCTAGCTCTAAGTACTTCCCGGGTCTATCTCACTGCAAAATCTGCCGGCTGATAGCCAACATGAACAAACATTCTGTGCCCTTATAAATTAAACCGTGTTGCTTCCCTGGTAGCTCAGACAGTAAAGAATCTGCCTGCAATACAGGAGATACAGGTTCAACCTATGGATTGGGAAGATTCCCTGAAGAGGGGAATGGCTACCTACTTCAGTATTCTTGTCTGGGCAATCCCATGGATAGAGGAGCTTGAAGGGCTGCAGTCCAGGCAGTCACAAAGAATCAGACACAACTGAGCAACTAACACACATAATGATTTACTGGATCTATTTTTACTGTACTACCATGAGGCACAGGAATTTCAGAATTCAGATATTTCTCAGTGCATACTCAGTGACAGGCACTGGCTGGACTAGTCACTCCCAACTTTCACATACTGTGGCATTTGATCCTCACCATAAACCTACAAGTCTTCCCCGGTAGTTCAGTGGTCAAGAATACACTTGCAATGCAGGAGACTTGGAGGAGACACAGGTTCAATCCTCGCATCAGGAAGATGCCCTGTAGACATGGAAGCAACCTAGATGTCCATCAGCAAACAAATGGATAAGAAAGCTGTGGTACATGTACACAATGGAGTATTACTCACCCATTAAAAAGAATATGTTTGAATCAGTTCTAATGAGGTAGATGAAACTGGAGCCTATTATACAGAGTGAAGTGCCAGGGTCCAGCCCCAGTGGATCCAGGGTAATTCAAAGTGGGGACGGAGTGGCCGATCAAAGAGATTAATTAGAAATTTAAAGAGAGATTAGAAGAGAATAATGTAATGAAAAAATAGAGGAGAAAAGAGGCTGATATTCCTTGGTTTACATGGAAAGCTAATAAAGTCTCAAGACAAGAAACTTGCACCATCTACATTAGGCCACAGGCGCCTGCTTGAATAGCAGAAGGTGCCCCATCTTAGACTCCGTCCTACATGGGTCTTAGAAGCCCGGGCAAATAAGTAGACATGGAGAGCCTCTGTGTTCCAAGGAATCAGCCTGAAAAAGAGAGGGAGGGAGAGGGAGAAAGAGAGAGAGAGAGTTGACACGGGAGAGGCCAAGCTTGTGCAAAAACCCCAGAACTTTATTTTCAAAAGGTGCTTATATATCCTAAGTTTTACATAATGGAAGATAGAGAGTCATGCAGGGGCAGCAGTTCTGACCCTTATCAATACCAGGCTTTCTTTTTGCATATCTTTCCATATACAAAAGGTCTCAGGTGATTTACATTATCTTCTGGCCAAGAGGCCTGTTAACACTTCATGGCTCTCTTCCTTAATGACTGTTAATCTCATTGTCCCTGAAGTGTTTTTCTTCAATCCGCATCACCCTCAGAGCACTAAATAAAGTTACATCCCTGTAGAACAAAGGTGCAGTGGGTTATAACAAAGAAGGTACTTAACTCAAAGATCTATGTTGCTACTTATTTTTTTTATATACCAACTATATCAACAAATAAAAGATTTGAAAATTTGGCAGCAAATATTGGCTCAACAAATGAAACCCTTATTCAGTCCTATTCTAATGATTTTGACTCCTCAGAAGCCCCTACATTCCTAGGATGTTTTAAGCTTCCTGTGCCTCTCGCGGTTGGGAGGCCACAAACAATCACATGCGCAGCTGTAAGAGTCTGGCAGGCAGGCTAGAAAGCCATCAGAGGGGTTTTTGGATTGAAATACTCTTATTATGCCCAGGATATTTATTATCTAAAAGCTCTAAATTAACTTTTTCCAGAAAAAGGTGGTGGGGGGACAGCCCCCTGTTAATGTCAGAAGAGTAGGTGGAAAGCATAACACAATAAAGCAGACAGACTTTGGTTTGGGGGATAGATGCTCGAGAAAATCCAGGGGGGACCCCTGAGGCCTGATCCCAACTTTGCGTTTTGTCAGGCCCCCTTCCTCATGACCTTTCCCACAGGCGGGATTCCCCATGCTGGCTCCCAGCAGTGAAGTAAGCCAGAAAGAAAAAAACACCAACACAGTATACTAACGCTTATGTATGGAATTTAGAAAGACGGTAACGATAACCCTGTATGCAAGATAGCAAAAGAGACACAGATGTATAGAACAGTCTTTTGGACTCTGTGGGAGAGGGTGAGGGTGGGATGATTTGGGAGAACGGCATTGAAACATGTATAACATCCTATGTGAAACAAATCACCAGTCCAGGTTCAATCCACGATACAGGATGCTCAGGGCTGATGCACTGGGATGACCCAGAGGGATGGTATGGGGAGGGAGGTGGGAGGGGGGTTCAGGATGGGGAACATGTGTACACCCGTGGCAGATTCTTGTTGATATATGGTAAAACCAATACAATATTGTAAAGTAATTAGCCTCCAATTAAAATAAATATGTATTTTAAAAAATAGAAAACAGTAAATAAAATTGACAAAAAAAAAAAAAAAAAAAAGGAAGATGACCTAGAGAAGGAAATGGCAACCCACTCCAGTATTTTTGCCTGGAAAACCCCATGGATGAAGGAGCCCGGTAAGCTACAGTCCATGGGGCCGCAAAAAGTCAGACATGACTGAGTGACTTCACTTCACTTCACTTCACTTCACTTCCCATGGACAGAGGAGCCTGGCAGGCTACAATCCATGCAGTTGCAAAGAGTAGGACATGACTTTGTGACTAAATGACAGCAAATAACCCTGCAAGATACAGACACAGAGGATCCCAGAGGTTAACTCTAGAGGAGAAATGGCCCCGAGGGGGAATGAATGGCAGAGAGAAGCTTTTGACCAGTCTCCAGACTCCCAGTCCTGTGTGTTCAGTAAGCACGTTTTGAAGACCTACCCATGAATATTTATACCTTGGATATAAGATAAATATCAGCCGCAGTATCTCCCTTTGACCTCACAGCATTGATGCTGGGAAATTCTTCCAAGTATCTACTCTAAATTCCTTCTGCCACAACTCAGTCCCATTCCCTACCTCGCCCCATCTCCAGATAAGTACAAAACAAACACTTGCCTATGAGATCAATGCCAAGCTCCTCCTCTTGTTGTGGCTTCTGTCTTCTGTTGCCACACACATCTGAGATAAGCTTCATGGAACAGGCTTCGTATCTCCCCGGGAATTGCCCCCACCCTTTCAGTCACTTCTCAGCACCTGCCCGGTCGGGGAAGACCAAACACTTTAGGGGCATCTTCTCTGTGGGGAAGGGAGGAAAGACAGAAAGCTGAAAGCTGGTGGATTCTCCCAGTTCATCACTCCTCAGGTGACACTTTGTATGAAGATTGTTGCCTGTCTTGAAAGGCTCCCCAGGTTAGGAACAGTACAGGATGATCTGAGTACATGCCCTTGACCTCCACATTCCTGGAGGCTCCCACTAGAAAGATGCCACAGAGGACTCTTCTTCACTGGCTTATCAAAGAAGACAAAGACAGCCTTTCTGTGGAACTCAGAGATAATAAGGCCCCCAGAACAGACCTAATAAATGGTTAATGCAGAAATAGTTGAAACAAATGAATGTGAGAATGAGTGAATGAGTAAATTAATTAGATATTATTAACTGGATCACTGGGCTTCCCTGATGGCTCAGTGAGTAAAAATCTGCCTGCAATGCAAGAGACACAGGAGATGCTGGTTCAGTCCCTGGGTCTGGAAGATTCCCCAGAGGAGGAAATGGCAATCCACTCCAGTATTCTTGCCTGAAAAGTCCAATGGACAGGGTCCATGAACAAGAGTTGTACAGGACTGAGTGACTAAAGAGACCAAAAAAAGGAAAAAACTGGATCAGTGAAGGGAGGAAAAAAGTGCAAGAATGAACCTAGGTGAATAAAGAAATAAACATCTAAGTGCTTGAATGAATAAATGAGAGGAAAGTAACAAAACTGATTAAATGAGTACATGATTGAGCCTATGGAAAAAATGAATGCATAAATGTGTGAGTCAATTGAATGGATATATGAATGATAGATGGATGGACTGATGGATGAATGGATTGATGCATCAGTGAGTAAATGTTGAATAAATTCATAGCTCCTTAGAGGAAAATTAAGGAGTTAAATTACGATCTCAATGAGACCAATAATCATGGCTGTTTTTGTCCTCTATCCTGAACCTCTTTCACTGTTCTGCACATAGTAAGAATTCTTACAAGTGTTTGTGAAATGAATAAGCAGACGAATAGTTAGATAGCCTCCTGCTTGCAATACATGATACTAAAATCTGCACTTAATGGAAACCTTTAAATATCAGAGTTCTTCATGTGAAAAGAACTTTGACTCTTGAGTTGGCTGAGTCTGGCCTTACGTCCAACTCTGCTACTATGCTAAGTGTCAAAGACACTTAGAAAGACATATGTATCTCGAAGTTCATTGCAACACTACTTACAATAGCTAGAACATGAATGCAACCTAGATGTCCATCAACAGATGAATGGATAAAGAAGTCGTGGTACATATACTCAATGCAATATTACTCAGCCATGAAAAGGAACACATTTGAGTCAGTTCTAATAATGTAGGTGAACCTAGAACCTATTATACAGAGTGAAGTAAGTCAGAAAGATAAATATCATATTCTAACTCATATATACAGAATCTAGAAAAATGGTACTGAAAAATTTATTTGGAGAAATAATGGAGAAATAGACATAGAGGATAGACTTATGGACATGAGGAGAGGGGAGAGAGGGTGAGATGTATGGAAAGAGTAACATGGAAACTTATATTACCATATGTAAAATAGAAGTCAATGGGAATTTGCTGAATGGCTCAGGAAACTCAAACAGGGGCTCTATCATCCCAAGGGGTGGGATGGGGAGAGAGATGGGAGGGAGGTTCAAACAGGAGGGGATATATGTATACCTATGGCTGATTCATGTTGAGGTTTGACAGAAAACAACAAAATTCTGTAAAGCAATTATCCTTCAATAAAAAATAAATCAATTTTTAAAAAGACACTTGGAATTTCAGTCTCGTCTTCTACGACATGAAGACAACCAGACCTACTTCACAGTGCTCTGTGCCGTGCTAAGTCATTTCAGTCGTGTCATGTCCAATTCCTTGCAACCCTGTGGACTGCAGCACACCAGGCTCCTCTGCCCATGGGATTCTCCAGACAAGAATACCAGAGTGGGTTACCATGCCCTCCTCCAAGGGAACTTTCTGACTCAAAGATTGAACCCACATCTCTTGCATCTCTTACATCAGAAAGCGGGTTCTTTACCACAAGTACCACCTGGGAAGCCCTCATAGTGCACTGGAGATTAAAGAATACGTGGAGAAGCACCCGGAAAGCATCCAGTTTAGTAAATAAAAACTTCCTTCCTTTCTCTCCCAAGAACATCTTCTTTCCCTCTCCATTCAAAGCCCACCAACCTCAGCGCCCTTTGAGGCCCTGCCCTCTGTGAGCTCACAGTCTTCCAGGGGCAGAATCCAAGTAGAAGGAGCTCTGCTAGCAAGCAGAAGGGTGAAAGAGGCTAAACTATGTGAAACTGGACTAATCCAGCTGCTTATGACCTGAAAAGCCAGCAACTTTACATGTTTCAACTACAGTAGCTGGAAATAAAAGGGAATATGAAGAAAGGAGACAAGGATTCATCCCAGAGAACAAAGAAACCCTGTGGGATTCGGATGTGTTCTCTACGAGGTGAGGAACTTGGTAGGCCACCACATCCATCCAGAATCACTAAGAAGAGGGTAACAAAACCGGCTTGGGGGTCTAACAGAACAGTCTTTGGATCCCCTCACTATATTTGGGCAAATGATCTTGAACCCATTCCATCAATAAACTCAATGTGTGTGTAAATCAAGAAACTTATATGTGTTTATTGATTAATGAATCAATAAACGTGTATGTAAATGCATCAGGAGTATGAGCCCTGCCTGGCCAGAGTAAGAATACTCATGGAATTTCTCACATGAGCCCACCTGGTATCTGGTCGACCAGCTCAGAATAGTACCATTTCTCTTCCTTTCCATAAGGGGTGATCCCAGCACTTCCCCACCTCCCAGCCAGCAGCCCTGCTCATGCTGTGCTTGTTGACACCATATTCAGGCCTGCGTGATGTTGTCACCCTACGTTACACCACCACACCTCACCAGTGACATAACCCTCCTCTGTGTCCCTCCCCGCCAACCCCAGCTGGTATAACCCAGGCTCTGCTCACACATCCTCACTGAAATTCAAAACCAGATGCTGTGTGTGTGTGTGTGTGTGTGTGTGTGTGTGTGCTGGTTCGTTGGAGGACAAAGTCAAGTCTGGCCCCTTTTTCTCTTTACTTTCTCTCTCTCCTTCTGGCTTCTGAGAATGGAGGAGCTGGGAGGGGGCACTCACAGCAGAGAATGCCAGGTCCAACCCACCTAGCACATCCCGTTTGGTTCCCAAGGCTGGATGTCAGGAGCCACAAGTGCAGCAACATGGTGGTGTGAGGAAACAGGCCTGCTTGTTGAAACCCATTTCTCAGTGATGAGAACCAAAGAAGACTGGTCAAGGGGAGAGTGGGGGGCACCGCCAGCCTGAGCTCTCAGGAATGTCTCCACTCCCTCACCCATTCAAAGGCATTTGTGAGTACTGACTATGTGCTGCGGTCCTAGCTAGAGATGCTGAGTCAGGCCACATCACAGGTTCCAGCCTCACAGAGCTGTCCATTCGCATGGACGGCACAGACAATGGCCGAATAAACTCACAACAAGACTAAGCAAGAGAGCATCAGGCTGTGAAAAATGCTTTGAGATAAACAGATAGGCTGGTGTGCTAGGAACTGAGCGGGGAGAAGGTACTGAGCTAGTGGGGTGATTAGTGGAAGCTTCTCTGAGGAGGTGACAATGAACAGAGACCAGAAAAATGAGAAGGGGCCAGCCACACGAGGAACTGGGGTGGAACATTCCAGAAGAGCGAGCTGGACATGCAGAGCCCATGTGACAGGAGAAAGGTTGACTTGCTCAAAGCCAGGAAGGGACAGTGTGGCTGGAGCATGCAGTATGGGAAGGAGGGCAGGCCTGAGAAGCTTCGAGACACCAGGCCACAAAGGTAGGACATCCCAGGCCAGAGTAGAGTTTAGGACTTCACTCCAAGGGAGATTTTCAACACCCCGGAGGACTCTTCCCTTCCTGATCCCGCATGCCTGCAGGACAAGGTGACCAACAGGACTCCCACTCATAGGCATTTGAGCAGATTAATGCCCTCTGCTCTGTTGATGGAGGAGACAACCCTGAGATGGGAAGGAATGTGTCTGAGATCACCCCGAAGGGCTATGACAGAGCAGAAACTGGAACGTGGGCCACTGGAAATGAAAGTGGAGCTCGCATGCTTAGCAGTTACCATGTGCAATGTCCATTTAGTTGCAAGGGCCCACCAGACTCTGAACCCAGGGTCCTCTGATGCCAAAGCCCACACCCTTTCCACTGAGCTGTTTGAACCTAAGTGTCCATCAACAGAGGAATGGATAAAGAAGATGTGGTACATATATACAGTGGAATAGTGCTCAGTCGTAAAAAGGGATGAAATTTGTTCATCTGTAGAGATGTAGGTAGACCTAGAGACTGTCATACAGAATGAAGTAAGTCAGAAAGAGAAAAACAAATATCCTGTATTAACCCATAGATGTGAAATCTAGAAAAATGGTGTGGATGATCTTATCTGCAAAGCAGAAATAGAGACAAATATATGGACAACAAGAGGGGAAAGGGGGGGTGAGAGGAATTGGGAGATTGGGAATGACACATATATACACTATTGATACTGTATATAAAATAGATAAGGGTTTCCCAGGTGGCGCCAGTGGTGAAGAACCCGCCTGCCAATACAGAAGGCACGTGTAAGAGACTCGGGTTCTATTCCTGGGTCGGTAAGATCCCCTGGAGAAGGGCATGGCAACCCATTAGTATTCTTGCCATGTATTCTTTCCCATCAGTATTCTTGCCTGGGAAATTCCATGGACAGAGGAGCCTGGCAGGCTACAGTCCATAAGGTCGCAAAGAGTCAAACACAACTGAAGCAACTTAGCACTATAGCACGTAAAATACACAACTAGTGAGAACCTCGGAGAAGGCAATGGCACCCTACTCCAGTACTCTTGCATGGAAACTCCCATGAACAGAGGAGCCTGGTGGGCTGCAGTCCATGGGATCGCTGAGTCAGACACGACTGAGCAACTTCACTTTCACTTTTCACTTTCATGCATTGGAGAAGGACATGGCAACCCACTCCAGTGTTCTTGCCTGGAGAATCCCAGGGATGGTGGAGCCCAATGAGCTGCCATCTGTGGGGTCGCACAGAGTCGGACACGACTGAAGCGACTTAGCAGCAGTAGCAGCAGCAGTGAGAACCTGCTGTACAGCGCAGGGAACTCTCCTCAGTGCCCTGTGGTGATCCCAATGGGAAAGAATTCCAAAAATAAGGGGATGTATATTATGTATACATATGGCTGATTAACTTTGCTGTACAGTCAAAATGAACACAACACTAAAAGCAGCTACTCTCCAATAAAAATTAATTTTTAAAATGCTTAATAAATAAATACATGTTTTAAAAGGTATGTCAGTATTCCCAGGTACTTTCTAAAAACTGCTGAAACTTTCTTTGGGAAACACCTCAGAGCCCAGGCAAATGAATGAAACAAACGAGGTGACAACTGACAAGTGAATCAGTCGCCCTCAAGGATCAGTCCATTGAGAAACACATGAACACAGTTTTTAAAGAAGATCAGAGAAGTCACTTACAAGTAGTTATCCATACACATCCCATCATCAAACGTGCCTCTCTGAACGTCCACTAAAACTGACTGGGGGCAGAAGGGTTTTTCTTCATAAATGACCCTCTAGGTCCTGCTCCCCCTGGCACCGTGGAGCTCAGACTTCCACTGCACAGACGAACCGGGAGAGTTTATTAAAACACAGGCTGTTGTATCTTACACCTAAAGCTTCTGAGTCAACAGGTCCAGGGTGGGGCCAGAGAGCTTGTTTTTCTAACAAGTTCCCAGGTGATGCTGCTGGTTTGGGAACAACACTTTAAGAGCCACTGCTAAAGGGGGCTCTATAATCTCTGCCCAGATCACTCTTTAAAAAAAAATAACAATTTTATTTATTTATTTATTCTTGGCTGTGCTGGGTCTTTGTTACGCTTTCTCTAGTTGCAGTGAGCGGAGGCTATTCTTCACATTGTCCAGGCTTCTTCTTGCAGTGGCTTATCTTGTTGTGAAGCATGGACTTTAGGTGTGCAGACTTCAGTCACTGCAGTTTCTGGGCTTTAGAGCACAGGCTTAATTTTTGTGGCATATGGCAACGTGTTGAACCTTGGTCCCCTGAATTGGCAAGCGGATTCTTATCCACCATACTACCACAAAGTCCCAGATAACATTTTAGGACTGAGGTCTTCGCTTGCCCAGGAATTTGGCCCTCCACAGAAACTGTTCTTAATTCAAGCGTACTGCCCCACCCGGAGTTATCACCCCATCCTGTGAGCAGCCCACTACAGGTCAGTGGAGAAGCTCCAGGGCCTCTGTTTGGAACAGCTGTGCAGGGCCAGCTCAGATTCAGGGCTCCGCAAGGGGTTGGCTGAGGCCTCCATGGCAACCAAATCAGAATTCAAAGTCTCCCTCCACTTTCCTGTGTGCTTCAGCCCTGTGGGTGTTTTTCCCCAAACCACTCCCTGTGAAACACCCTGAATTCAAGTTTCTGTTCCAGAATCAATTTCTAGGGAGTTGGTCCCAGAAGTGGGTGCTCGAAGGAAGCAGATTGCAGTGGATCTTGAAGCTGATTCACCCCTTCTCCAGCTGGCTGACAGCAGGTGCTCCAGCACTGGGGGTGGGTTGAGGGTAAATAGAGTAAGCACAGCCCTTGGGATGATAGAACAGTGGAAACATGAAGCCTTTCACTGGCAACAAGCTGGAATCAGTGACCTGCAGATGGGAATGAACAGGTGGGTGCAACATCTCAGGCTTTGGAGAGTATTGTGCAGGCGTGCATGCTCAGTCATTTCAGTCGTGTCCAACTCTGTGCAACCTCAAAGGATGGTAGGCTTCCAGGCTTCTCTGTCCATGGGATTCGCCAGGCAAGAATACTAGAGTGGGTTACCTTGCCTTCCTCCAGAGGATCTTCCCAACCCAGGGATAGAACCCACATCTCTTACATCTCCTGCATTGACAGTTAGGTTCTTTACCACAGGTGCCACCTGGGAAGCCCTTGGAGAGGTTTAGACAAGGTACTAATCATAATGACAATAAAACTGGGTGGCTCTGCAAAGTGTCAAGGTCAGAGGGCCACTTTGGGAATGTCTAAAGAGCCTTCGTCTCCTGCAGTCAGAAGATAGAAAAGGCCGAAAATAGGGCCCATGTCTTCATTATAAGGGCAACAGAACACCAGAAAATTCTGAACCCTGGCAATTCTGTTATGCCAAGGTCAGAACTTTAGTTAGAAAGAAGTGGGGCCCCAACACCTGGAATAGGGACGTGAGCATGGATGCACTCAAGAACATTGAGGCCCCACATCCTCCAGAACTCTCTAAGCCTGCAGAAGGGGGCCAGGACTCCTACCAAATATAAGCACTCCTGCCTGGCTTTAAATTGATGGAGGAAATTATCTCCCCTTCTCTGTGCTGCAAAAAATCATATGCCGCCAACCCCCACCCAGTTAGACCCCCACATCACCTTCTGACTGCCAAGCCCATGTCTAAGGTGAAGTTATAACCTTATTCAGTCAGAAAACACTGGGTTTGCTAGGCTTCCAAGATAGGAATGGGAATGACAGGATCCTGGCATAATAGATAACAGATGCCACTTAGCCATCAGAAGCAAGATGAATGCAAACATGGTAAGGAGCTACAGAGTCACAGGCTGCTAGGGCCTGACCCACCCACCACCAGCCGCAGAGATGATTAACAGAACACAGCATCCCTGAAGACAAGTTAGATGAGCAATTGCTCAATCCACACAATTGGGGGGAAAAATCAAGAATCGGGATCTCTTGCCAGGTTCCCAGACCTGAGCCCATTTTCAGACGTGAAATCCATTGACTGAAGGAAAAATCAACACCTCAGGAAGAAGGACTCAGCACTACCCTGTCAAAGTGACCCCTAGTGTTTCACTCTGGAAGGGAAAAAGACCCAGGAATTTTGCATTTTAGGTCTGTTGCATTTAAGGTCTGAGTTGATACAAAACATTCCCTTGCTCGTGTTAGAATGAGAATGTCCAGGGGGCCCAGTAAGAAGTGGAGTCCAGGCTCAGACCTGTTCCTCAGTTGTCATTTCCTCAGTCAGTCCCTCAATATACAACCAGAATAGTTGTATAGTTGTGTATCAAGTTCTGCCTTGATAGTTGGCAGAACTTTCGTATATTTCCTTGGCCTGTGAAGTCGGAACTATCAAAGTGTGGAAGGACAGGTAGAAACTTCTGAAACAGCCTCCACCCATCTCTCCCCCACAGTAGATCAGATAGTAAATCAAAATCAGTATTTCATCAGAGAGAGATAAGTGCCACCCTTACAGATCTAAAGGTTATAGAGATAGTGGCTTCCCCGGTAGCTCAGACAGTTAAGACTCTATCTGCAATGCAGAAGACCTGGGTTTGATTCCTGGGTTGGGAAGATCCCCTGGAGAAGAGAATGGCAACCCACTCCAGTATTCTTGCCTGGAGAATTCGATGGACAGAGGAGCTTAGTGGACTACAGTCCATAGGGTTGCAAAGAGTCAGACACAACTGAGGGTCTAACACACACACACACACAAACACAGTTCCCAACATAGCTCCATTTAATTTGCTAGTCTGGCCACTAAAAATGCCCGAGAAGGATCTAGAGGTTGATATGGATGTTGACCAAGCAGCCGTTCTGATTGTAACTGTTGTGTTGTAGGTAGTATCTCTGCTGAACAGGGAAATAAGCTAGGATGGAGTGTGGCCACTGGGCTGAGCTGATGAAGGTATCTTTTCAAATCTCTCCCAGGAAGGACGGGTACCGGCTCATACTCGTGTGGAATGGACAGCACTCTGCATGCACCATCTTCCCGTAGGACTACATTGACTCATCCACACTCGGTTGTAGCGTGGACTTTGGATCATCTGGACGTTCCACAGAATGGCACGTTGGTTGACCACATTAATGACTTCACATTAATCAGTAAGTGATGAGTGGCAAATACCTTGGAGGTTTTGATAAGACACAGACCCTCCAGAGGATGGGAGATAAAGCCCACAGAGGAGGCAGTATCCTGACAC
This sequence comes from Neotragus pygmaeus, assembly GCA_006410875.1. Classification (NCBI taxonomy): domain Eukaryota; kingdom Metazoa; phylum Chordata; class Mammalia; order Artiodactyla; family Bovidae; genus Neotragus; species Neotragus pygmaeus. The sequence continues at coordinate 2,278,762 of SJYV01020350.1, read as the reverse complement.
GTCAGTTTTAACGGGTTGTGAGAAAGGCCAGAATGTTCTTTCCAAAAGGAAGAGCAAATTATTGTACCTGACTCCCTATACTACTGAAAAAAAAAAAAAAAAGGCACGACACCTGGAGAGCCTCTTTAGGTTCTGGAGTGAGCAGATTCAACTAATCATTCATTAGGATTTAGCATTTCCTAGTGAACGATTTTTCTATTTTGTAAGCCATTGGGTAAATGAATTTTATATTTCAGAATTGTTTTTTGACAAATAATGAGGCATGCACTGAATTTTTTTTTCTTTATTGTTAGAGAGATAACACTTTAGTGACTTCATTATTTTTTCCTGACTCTGACAAACACCAGAATGAGAGAGGTGGCAGAAACCGTATGCTCATATTTGTGTCTGGCCACAAAACGAAAGTATTGTACAGTCTGTAAACAGATCTGTTGTAATATGACATTCTGTAGGAGAATGCCATCCATTTCAAATGTAAAATTCAGAAAGTGCATTCTGCTTTATAAACTCCTTTTACTCTTATCATGTTCAGGAAAATGGATATGGAATTGGTGCAGTTCTGTGACTACTTTTTGTGTCAAATAACATCCTGATGAAAAGACAACATACTCGTTTCCCTGTCTCAAAGAGAAGTATTTTCTTTTACACTGCTTTTCCTTTGGAAAGTTTTTCAGTTGTACATTTTATTTCCCTAAGAGCTGTATTTTTCACAAGGAAAATGTTATGGCTACAGCTACAATTGGTTAACGTATCTGTACTACTTTTTTCATTATTTTCAGCGGATCTTATTTAGTAATATTTTTAATGAGAATAATGCTCCAAACCAATTTCCATGTGACATAGAAGACTGCCAACTTTAAGCAGAGCCTGGAACAGAGAAGTACCATGAAGCAGATTATGGTTAGGGTACAAAGAGTTACAGTATTTGAGCGTTAAGCCCTGGCAGACCCTGTAACATATAAACCTAGGCATGCTAAGCTGCTTCGGTCATGTCCACCTCTTTGCACCCCATGGACTGTAACCTGCCAGGCTCCTCTGTCCATGGGATTTTCCAGGCAAGAATATTGGAGTGGGTTGCCATTTCCTTCTCCAGGGGATCTTCCTGACCCAGGGATTGAATTCACATCTCTTATGTCTCCTGACATTGGCAGGCGAGTTCTTTACCACTAGTGCTACCTGGGCAGAGCATATGGTATAAGGCAAATCTAAGGGTGAAAAGATGCTGCGTGGAGTCTATGGCAAACCTTAGTGGGAGAATCACACTGTATATCCCTGAAGTGGATCTGCCCTTGATGAAGGAGATGGGAACCCCTGAGGTGCCACGGAACCCATTTGGGGAACCACTGAGTAAGATGTTCTCACAGTTCCCTCCAGCTCGGATGTTCTACGGATCCTTCTTCCTGTGCACTTGTTCAAGTCTAGGCAACACGGTCTTATTTATTTGGGAGCCAGTTCTTCCTGTGACTTGCCCATGTGCCTTGCCAACAGCAGCCCAGGAAAAAGCTCCCCACTGCGCTCATCTTGAAGTTCTGGCTTCAAATGGGCTGAGCATGCCAATGAGGGGCATTGACAACATATTCTAGTCTGACTAAGAACTGTGGATCTTTTCCACGACTCTGCCCCCTGTTTTGGCTGCAGGAGCCTAACTTGCATTGGTTTGGAAAGCCCAGTCTTGTTCCTTCTTGCATGAGGCTGTGGTTTGTGTGTGACTAGCAGACTGCAGCATAACTGCCTTACCCTGAACCTTACTTCCTCTAGAGGTGTAGGGAAACCTTGTGCGAAGACACCTTTATTAACAACAGCAGCCTGTGCCCCTTCATTTGCCAGCAGAACCCAGCTCCAGGAAAGGGACCGGTCTGGGTCGATCTGGCTTCCCTTCCCCTCTCTGGACCTCAGCTTCCTCATCTATAAAATTAAGGGGCTGGATTAGGTGACATCTAAAGAGCCTCTGCTTGCTTTGATGTTCTGTGTCCCACAACCTGAAAAGGCACAGTAAGAACTGTCCTCTCTTCTCCTCCCTCATCCTGTGGCTCCTGTTACAACCACCTGCCCTGCATCCAATTTTGGAAACACGTCAATGTGTTTGTGCTTCAAGAGTGGAAATAAATGAATCAACATATCCTAAAATAATGAGAGGTCCGGCTGATGGAACAACCTTCCAGCTAGGGCAGGTGTGGGCATTAAAATAATACCACCTCCTGGATGTAAGGATTAAATGGATATAAACCCTGCAGCACCACACCAGAACACAGTGAGAGCATTCAGTAAATGGCAGGTGTTACCACAGTGTCGCGTGAAGTCCTGAGAGTCTCTGCCAGAGGGATGAGGCTCCCCAGCCTAACCCTCTGGCCCCCGAGTCCTCCCTCCCACACGCTTGCAGTGACGGAGGACTCGCGACCTTACAGAGCAGCCAGGGCATCTGGGTCAGGTGTCGAGCCACATGCTTTAGAAGCAACATCTACAAATCGGCACTAATGCTGCCCCGGAGGAGCTTCAATTCCAGAGATGAGTCACAAATCCAGTTATTACACAGAGGTGTGATATCCTACGCAGAGCGAAGATACCAGGCCTGGAGTTTCAGATATGAGCTGCTTTTTCCCAAGTGGGGAGGTCAGGGTGGCTCCTGAGGACAGTGGCCACGTTTATCTTGCTCCGCAAGCGAGTCCCAGACCCCAGTACAGCTCTTGGCATATAAAAAGTGCCTTATACATATTTATTTATTAGGTCATTGAGTGCATCAAAATGAAGATGACTTGGGGAAAATCCAGATATGCAGGGATGGGTGAAGGGGGACATTCTAGGCAATAGAATTCCAAGAAGAGTCACTTCCAGGGAGCTATAGGGTGGTGTTTCATTTAGTCACACCCAAACTCACACTGGGCTTCCCAGGTGGCTGAATGGGAAAGAATCGTCTGCCAATTCGGGAGATGCAGGAGGCTCAGGTTCAATCCTGGAATAAGTTACCCTGGAATAAGAAATGGCAACCCACCCAAGTAGTCTTGTTTGGAAAATTCCATGGACAGAGGAGCCTGGTGTGCTACAGTCCATGGGGTCACAAAGAGTCAGACATGCCTGAGCATCTGAGCATGTACAAACTCACCCCAGGGAAGCCAGAATCAACCACCTTTCCACTTGTTTATATTCAAATTCCTGTACTGACGCAGAAAATCTGAAGAAGGAAAGCAGGACTCTGGATGTGGGGATCTGGTTTCCAGTTCTTAGATCTCTCAGTACATTCCTGGTGACCTGGGGCAAGTCACTTCCCCTGTTTCTCAAAGGAAGAATGTCAGACAAGATAATCTCTAAACTCATTTCCCAGTCCATAAACTCCTTTTCTACATAAGCCCCTTTTTATTCTCCTCTCTCCCCTCCAGTTACCTGAGGCAGCTTGTTCTGTGCTGCCATTGGCATTTTTCTGGATTTTTGGTCCATCAACGTGGGCCACACAGAGCTGGTGAGGTGTTCTGGTTACTACTGCTGTGAGGTAATTTACCCCAACACTCATTGGTGTAAAAGAACTGACATTTTATTTTGTGGACCGAGGTAAAATTCTGTGTTTTCACAGACTGAGAATCTGACAGGGACTTGACCAGGCAGCTCTTGCTTGGGATCCCTCATGAGATTGGAGTCAATGATGGCTAGGGCTGCGTTCACCAGAAGGCAGGGGGTCGGGCCCCTCAGGTGGCTCAGTCACATCCAGTCTCAGTCCAAGAGAGCTGATAGTTGAGGCTGCTTGTTGTCCAGGTGCTCAGATGTGCCTCTCCACCGCTGTGGTCTCAGGCTTTTTACATGCCCAAACTGGCTTCCTCCAGAGCAAGTGACTCAAGAGAACCAGGCAGAAGCTCCATGGGCTTTTAGGACCTGGCTTTGAAAATCATGTGGCAAAACCTCTACTGCTTACAAGTGAGTCACTAAGACCAACTCAGATTTAAGCTATGGTGCAGAGAGAAACATCAGCCTCACCTCTCAATGGGATTTGTATTAATGAGTTGGCAGACTTGTCTTAAAATTGCCACACAAGGCATCAGCCTGGCCCTCGGTAGAACACTGATGTACCACGCATGGCCTTGGCCTTCCCTGTCCACCCCATGTCCACAGCCTCAGGGCCCTCACACTCTCCTGGAATATAACCCCTGCTTTACCAGGTCTTAGCTCTTTCTTCTCCTCTCTAATCAAACCCTGCCCTTTGTTATGGACTGAATGTCTGTTTCCCTCAAAATTCATATGTTGAAATCCTAATCCCCAGTGTATGGTATTTGGAGGTGAGATCTCTGAGAAGTAAGTAGGTTTATACAAGTCATCAGGCCTCCTTGATGGGATTAATGTGCTTATAAGAAGAGTTGAAGAGATCAGAGCTCTGTCTTCCTGTCTTTCCATGTGAAGACACGGGCGTGTGACCATCTAAAGCCAGGAAGAGAGCCCTCACCAGATACCATATCTGCCAGCTGCTTGCTCCTGGAATTCCGGCCTCCAGATCCGTGAGAAATAAGTGTGTTAAGTCATCCGGTCTATGGTATTCTGTTATGATTGCCTGAGAAGACTAATATACCTGCCCTGTGTCCCATTCCCAGCCTATGCAAGACCCCAAAGGACCCTAACAGTATAATTGGACCCCTGAGCCCCATTAAACTTTCTCATCTCTAGAAGGATCCCCACTAAATGACCCAAAGAAGGCAATTTCAGACACTGGCGTGTAAGAAAATGAGATAAGGGCATGCATTTTGAATCCAGATAGGTTTATGATGTCTACTTCAGTTCAGTTCAGTTCAGTCACTCAGGCAGGTCCGACTCTTTACGACCCCATGAATTGCAGCACGCCAGGCCTCCCTGTCCATCCCAACTCCAGGAGTTCACTCAAACTCACGTCCATTGAGTCAGTGAGGCCATCCAGCCATCTCATCCTCTGTCATCCCCTTCTCCTCCTGCCCCCAATCCCTCCCAACATCAGACTCTTTTCCAATGAGTCAACTCTTCGCATGAGGTGGTCAAAGATGGGCTCAATAAAGGACAGAAATGGTATGGATGTCTACTTAAGGACCTATATTTGGACTATATTATGAAACAAAAAATCCATGAGATCAGCAGGGCTATATTTGGGCAAGTGTATCTGAGGCAGTCAATTTCTAATTGCTTTCTAAACCTGAACCTGGTGGTCAGGCAGAACATCTGTCTAGACATGAGCTGAGCCCCCAGTGAGACAGCGACATCTCCACTGGCCGATCTCCAAATTGGCAGTCATTGCATCTCTACCTGTTACCTGATATTAGACTAGTAACCTAGTTGGTTAAACCAAGCCAAAAGAAACAAGTGAGGACTGAAATGATAAACTAGGAGAGCATTTAAAGAAATGGAATGGGGTGGACAGTACATGAAAGGATGGAAGGTAATGTGTAGATAGAATGAACTGGAATGGAAGGTGCTCCCCTCTCAGGCCTGCATTTCTTTTCTTTTTCTTGAACATTCTATAACCTATGGCAGCTCCCTCATTTCATTTAGGTCCCTGCTCAAATGTCACCTTCTCTGACCACCCATCATTCCCACACCTTCTTCCCTATTTTATTTTTCTAATTTCCATCTGTAAATAAAAGCACTGAGGACAGTGACTGAATCCATGAAATTAAGAGACGCTTGCCCTTGGAAGAAAAGCTATGACAAACCTAGACAGAGTATTAAAAAGCAAAGCCATCACTTTGCCAACAAAGTTTCATCTAGTCAAAGCTATGATTTTTCCAGTAGTCATGTACAGATGTGAGAGTTGGACCATGAAAAAGGCTGAGCGCTGAAGGATTGATGCTTTCAAAATGTGGTGCTGGAGAAGACTCTTGAGAGTCCCTTGGACTGCAAGGAGATCAAATCAGCCAATCTGAAAGGAAACCAATTCTGAATATTCATTGGAAGGACTGATGCTGAAACTGAAGCTCCAATAGTTTGGCTACCCAATTCGAAGAGCCGACTCTTTGGAAAAAACCCCCATGCTGGGAAAGACTGAGGGCAGGAGGAAAAGGAGGTGACAGAGAATGAGATGGTTGGATGGCATCATCGACTCAAGGGACATGAGTTTGAGCAAGCTCCAGGAGATAGTGAAGGACAGGAAAGCCTGGCTTGCTGCAGTCCATGGAGTTGCAAAGAGTCAGACACGAGTGAGCGACTGAACAACGAAGTGAAGTCACGAGTGAGCGACTGAACAACGAAGTGAAGTGAAAGTGAAGTCGCTCAGTCATGTCCGACTCTTTGCGACCCCATGGACTGTAGCCTACCAGGTTCCTCCATTCATGGGGTTTTCCAGGCAAGAGTACTGGAGTGGGTTGCCATTTCCTTCTCTAGAAGATCTTCCCGACCCAGGGATTGAACCCAGGTCTCCTGCATTGTAGGCAGATGCTTTACTGTCTAAGCCACCAGGGAAACATCCTCTATTTATTGGTTTATTTCTCTTTCTAATTCCACAGCAGCAGGAACTTTGTCCCTTCCTGCCTCCTGCAGTTGTCTGCCCTTCCTAGTCAAGCATCAGATATACAGTGGGCCTTCCATAAATATTTTTTGTATAATTGAATCATTCATCCAATCAATCTCATTGGAATGCATTCAAATAGAATGAATCACAATGAAATAAAGTGGAGTGGAGTGGAACATAAAAGGGAAAAAATGGAATGGACTGAGATGGGGTGGGGTGGGGTAGGGAGGAGCAGGTAATTCAAGATGAAAGGAAGCAGGAAAAAAATCAATTCAGAGCAGCAGATGGACTGGAACAGAGACTTTTCAACCCTCAATGCACATTGGAACCACCCGGGGCGCTTTTAAACCATACAATACCTGGACCTACTCATGGCCATTCAGATTCGATTGGTCTGGCATAGGGCCCAAGCGCCATTATTTTTAAAAGCTTTTCATGTGATGCAAATTTACATCCCAGAGTGAGAACTATTCTATTTGGACATTCTAGTTACAGAAACTAGGTTGACCTCAAACCCAGCCGTGAGGCTTTTGCACAGGAGTTACAAACCAGAACCTCGAACCCTACAAATAGCATATCTGTAATGGAACAGGAGCACCAGAAGCAACTACAGAAAACCTCTTGAATTTTCAGCCATTACCCAGTATTGCGCATTGTTCTGACAAACGTATGAGTGGAAACTCTCATCTGAACCTCAGTGGCCAATTCTGCCGGGGGGCTGGTAGGACTGCTGAAGTAGCTTTATGCTCTTCTCTGCACGGTATGAATTGGGCATTCTCTGAAGCTATTCCATCTTTACAGCAAGATAAGCAGGGTCCGCCCTGGAACTCAAGGCAGGCCTCCCCCTTGTCTTTCTCCCACTGTCCAGCTAATCACCATTTCCTTCTGCTTTGAACAAAAGCAAGCAAAATTATAAGAAGAAGATAGGGCTAAATCATGTCCAACTCTTGCAATCCCATAAACTGTAGCCTGCCAGGCTCCTCTGTCCATGGGATTCTCCAGGCAAGAATACTGGAGTATTCTCCAGGGGAATTTCCCCACCCAGGAATTCAACCCAGGTTCCCTGAATTGTTGGCAGATGCTTTACTGACTGAGCTACGTGGGAAGCCTGCAAAATTATAAAGGAATCCCAAAATCTGACTTCCATAGTCTTCTTGACTTTAGATTTTTTTTAATTCAATGTATTTAATGTAAGTTAATATTTTAAAAAATAGTTTACCCATTTTTCTCACCACTCACCTTTTGCAACCACCCACCTATCTGTGTCTTTGAGCTTGATTTGTTTTAGGTTTTATTTGCTCTTTAAATATATAAGAGAGATCATTTAGTATTCGTCATTAATTTTTTGACATATCTCTCTTATAATGCCCTCAAGGTCCATCCATGGTGTTGCAAATAACAAAATTTCCTTCTTTTTATGGCTGAATAATATTCCTGTGTGTGTGTGACATAGTCTTTATCCACTTATCCATCAGTGGACACAGTTTGTTTTCACATCTTGGCTATTGTAAATAATGCTGCAATGAATATGGGAGTGCATATATCTTTTAAAATTAGTATTTTTATTTCCTTCAGATAAATACCTTGAAGTGGAAATTGCTGGATCATATTGTAGTTCTATATTTAATTTTTTGAGGAATCTCCATATTGTTTTCCATAGTGTTTACACCAGCTTACATTCCCACCAATGGTATACTAGGGTTCCCTTTTCTCTATCTCTTCCTCAACACTTATTTCTTATCTTCTTGATAATAGCCATTCTAATAGATGCAAAGTGATATCTCACTGTGGTTTTGTTTTGCATTTTCCTGATAATTAGTGATGCTGAGCATCTTCGTGTATCTGTGGCCATTGTATGTCTTTGGGAAAATGTCTATTCAGGGCTTTTGACCATTTTTTAATTGGATTGTTTGGGGTTTTCTTATTGAGTTGCATGAGTTCTTTATGTATTTTGCTTACTAGCCCCTTATCAGATATATGATTTGCAATTACTTTCTCCCATTCCATAGGCTGCCTTTTCATTTTGTTGATGATTTCCTTTCCTGTACAGAAACTTTTAAGTTGGTACAGTCCCACTTGTTTATTTTTACTTTTGTTGCTTTTGCATTTAGAATCAGACTCAAATAATTATCACCAAGACCTATTTCAAAGGAGCACACCCTACGCTTTCTTCTAGGAATATTATGGCTTTGGGTCTTACAGTCAAGTCTTTAATCCATTTTGAGTTAATTTTTGTAAGGTTAAAATAGGTATAAGAGAGTACTCCAGTTCCATTCTTTTGCATGTGGCCATCCATTTTTTCCAAAACCATTTATTTAAAAGACTGTCTTTTCCCCATTGTATATCTTTGGTTCCTATGTCATAAATTTATTGGCCATGTATGCATGGATTTACTCCTGTGCCCTCTATTCTGTTCCATGGATCTACGTATCTATTTTAACGCTAATTACCATACTGCTTTATCACTATAGCCTTGTGATATAGTTTGAAATAAGGGAGCACGATGCCTCCAGCTTTGTTCTTCTTTCTCAAGATTGCTCTGACTTCAGGGTCTTTTGTGGTTCCATACTAAGTCTAGGATTGTTTGTTCCCTACTTCAGGTTTTCCTCTCTCCAGTGCCCCTTCAGGCCCCAGCTTTTATCCAAAACCACTCCAGCTCCCTTAAAAAAAAAGAAAAAAGTAATGATGATAATGAATGACAGCTATACTTTCTTGCACTCTGGCAGTAAAAAAAAAAAAAAAACTATGATAATGTGCTATAATCATTTATATAATAATAGCTAGCACTTATTTAGAACTCATTACATACCAGGCATCCTTCTTTCAATTTTACCTGTATTAGCTTACTTACCAATTCTATGAGAAAGATGCTATTATCCTATCATTCCCATTCCTTAAAGATGAGGAAACTGGGGAACAGAAGAGTTAAGTCACCTACTTAAGGACACACAGCTAATGAGTAGCAGAGCAAGGGCTGAAACTCCAGGTTTTACAGTCTGAGTTCTTAGCATTTATATGTGCCGCCTCATGCAATCTTCATGTGTTCTTAATGACAGTCTTCCCAGACAGATAGTATTTCCTGATTTTACAAATGAGAAAGCTGAGTCTCAGCTCTATCTGGACATGGGCACCAAATCACGATACTGGAACCCAGTATTATCTAATCTCAGAATCTGAGGTCCCCATCACCACACAAATCTGCCCCTCAGCTCATACTCCTCTGCGCTTTGGGAAAACAAGAAGGGCCTCCCCATCTCCAAAGTGGTCTGAGCCTACTCCTTATGGTCAAGAACTTCTCACATCAGTCACCCAGTCAAGGGGAGGCCTCTGGGGTTTCTAGATCCAAAGCCTTGGTGTTGCCATCAACCAGTTACCCTAGCACCTCCTCAGATTTTCTAGTCTTCAACTCCTTGCTAAGTACAAGGACTGTGTTCCATGAGGGAGAGCCCTGGGCTCCAAGGTGGACTTGGGTGGGTGAGGGGGACCCTTGGAGTTCAGAGGAAGCCGCAGACCTGGGTTCCTGCAGCCCCTACTCCCAGGCCCCCAGAGGCCGCACCCCTATACTTCGGAAACGTGTAATCCACAGCCTTACCCTCCTCCCACGGACGTGGGGTTCAGCTGCTGCTGATTCATTTTGAGAAGCTCCGCTTTCCACAGCTTCATGAGGAAGAATTGTCCCCACCGCCAGGGCCATGTGTGTTTGCTATGATTCATCAGATGGTCTGCAATTGCCTCAAAAATAGCCCTTACGCAATCCAGGAGCCGCTGGGAGCCTTGGCGCAGGGGCTTCCCCTCTTAGTCACCCTCTGGGCCTCGTCCACTTCCACGCAGCCACGGGAACACGGAGGGGCAGGCACATGCCCAAAAGAGGAACTTGGGAGACTTGCAGGCGGGGTGAAGTCCGCCCCCCCATTGCTGGCAACTGTGATGAGGCAAGATTGCAGCTGTGGGCCCTGTAGAAGTGAAATGTGCACAGTAAACAAAATCTCCCGGGGCCAAGGGTGGCCGCTGGCCTGTGCCCTCTGGTCCCCGGGTCTCTGGATAGGAAGAAGGCCTAGACATGGCTCATCTTCTCTTCCTGCAGATCAAGATGTTTGATGAGAAGGCAGGCTGGGACCTAGGTGGAGCCGGTCTCAGCCTAAGGAGGATGCCCAGAGGGACAGAAGGGAGGGAGGTGTCCCCATCGGAAGCTCCTCCTGCTGGCCCTGAAGCCATTTTGGTCCAGTGGTTTTCAATTCCGGCTGCCTACAAAGTCACCTGGGGTGGAGGTGGGACTCTGGGGGCAGGGAGGAGAAGTAATAAACTCAGGCTTGGTCTCCAGAGATGCTAGGTGTGGCCTGGGCACTGGTACATTTTTTTCTTTTTTCCATTGGTGCTTTTTAAAGCCAGACATTTTAGAGTTGAAAACTATTTGCCTAGTCCAAGCCCTCACATTGCATATCAGGAGTCACTGGACTTGAATTTTCCATTGGCCTACAAAGCCCTGCATGACCTGGCCTCCCATTTCCCCATCACCTCTCTGAGTTCTCTCGCTTTACCTCCAGTCTCTCCCTCCCCCAGTCTCCTCCCCTTCTTCTTACTCCCTCTCCTCTCTCTTTCTTCTACCTCAGGGCCTTTGCACTGCCTGTTAACCCTGCCTTTAGCCCAGATCCCTCAAGATTCTAAGTCAGAATCCATGCCTCAGTGCCACTCCATTTTCTCATTTTGCTTTATCATCCTTCATCACATTTGTTTATCACCTTATCCTCCATTGGAATGTAGTCCCAGAAGGGGCAGGGCTTCCTGCTGTACCCCCAACACACCAGCATAGTGACTGGAACACAGCAGTGGCTCAATAAATCTATTTGCTGAATGAATGGACAACCCAGTTTGGGGTTCACACCTACACCAACGCCCTGACCCACACCCACCAGACCAGCACGTCATTTGCCAAGCCCCAGGATCACATGTTTTTTTGTAAGGACTAGTTTATGAATGCACACAAAGCAAGCTCAGAACCAACACTATTTCTTGTACAAACAGTATCTCCAAGACACACCCACAGAGGACCAAGAGCTGCTGCGTAACCAGCATACCAGGGTGACCACAGCCAGAAAATAGCCTCATGGGAGGCCCTTCTAATGATGCTCCCACCAATCGAATGCACTCAGACTCCCATGGGACGCTGGCCTTCACAATTTACTGGTGCCAAGCTCTTGAACTACACCCCCATCTTGTCTTCAACCAATCATAATTCGTATATATACAACTGTTTATCAGTCACAAAATGACTTCACAAAATGCTCAGTTCTCATAACAAACCTGGGAGCTGAGTGCTACAGGCCTTCATTTTCTGGATGAAGGTCCTGGATCCCAGAGAAGTCAAGTCACTTGCCCAAGATCACACAGCAAAGGCACAATGAAGATCAGTGAAAAAGGGAAAGTGTTAGTCATTTCATCCATGTCTGACTCTTTGTGGCCCCATGGATTATAGCCCAGGCTCCTCTGTCCATGGGAGTTTCTAGGCAAGAATGCTAGAGTGGGTTGCCATTTCCTTCTCCAAGGGATCTTCCTGACCAAAGGATCAAACTGGTGTCTCCTGCCTTTCATGCAGATTCTTCACCATCTAAGCCACAACAGAGATTAGACTTAAAGCTAACTCTCAGCAAAAGCCATTCTTCTATCAGGGCCTCCAGCCAGCTCCCACTCCATACCAAGTGTGATTTATCACCTGCTTTTGTACCAAGCTTTGTCCTGGATCATGTATGGCTGCTGGTAGGAAACTCCCCCTCCTGGAAAATGAAAGGCCTGCCATCTTCAAGGACATACAAAAGACTGGGCCTCAGCTTCTGAAAATAGTCCAGGAGAGAGACTGACAATGCTGTGATATCACCTACTTCAGCTTGTGTTCTTCCAAATGTAGGGCCTCAGGCAAAGACAGGGGTAGGTGTAGTTTGTTTAGAAGGCAGCCCCAAAATACCAGGATGAGAGGAGGGAGATGAATCAGAAAAAGAAGGAGAGTCAATCCAAGGATATGATTTCAATGTCGCCCTTGTACACATAGGAACAAGAGTCTTCCAAGATCGCTGACCTCTGGGCTGCTCCTCTACCGGGCTAAGTGGGCTCCCTGAGCTGGGCCCAAGACAGAAATCAGAGAGTCATGTGTCCAGCATCTGAGGCAGGAAGCTATAAGCAAGAGTCAGAACTCACGTGGAACCATCCACCCACCATGCTGCTGCTGCTACTGCTTGGTCATTAAGCGGTATCCAACCCACCAGGCGAGTGCATGCTAGGTCCCTTGGTCATGTCCGACTCTGTGTGACCCCATGGACTGTAGCCCACCAGGCTCCTCTGTCCATGGGCTTCTCCAGGCAAGAATACTGGAGNACTGCTTGGTCATTAAGCGGTATCCAACCCACCAGGCGAGTGCATGCTAGGTCCCTTGGTCATGTCCGACTCTGTGTGACCCCATGGACTGTAGCCCACCAGGCTCCTCTGTCCATGGGCTTCTCCAGGCAAGAATACTGGAGTGGGTTGCCATTTCCTCCTCCAGAGGATCTTCCTGAGCCAGGGATCAACCCTGTGTCTCCTGCATTGCAGGCAGATTCTTTACCCCACTGAGCCATCAGAGAAGCCCCCGACCCACCATAGGTGCAGCTAAAATGGAGAGTTGGCTGGGATGTGCTCAGGGCAAAAAAGCCACTCCAGGGATGTCATTGGAATAAGTCCACAGTCTTCCCTGGTGAAAACTTGGAAAATATTCCACAAGTGTTTATTTGAAAGAAAAACCAGGTCATGCCTCCCCTCTGGTTCTGACCATTGGATTCATGATTAAGCATATCAGCAGTTTCTCAGCAGCTTCCAGGACCAACAGCCAAAGTAAGGCCCTCAACCAGCCCAAAGCATCCCGGGGAGCTCCTGGTTCCCTTTCTTTGTTCTCTAGCACCTGTCACTCTAAAGCTCCACCAGGCACCAGGTCCTCCAAGGCTGAACCTCAGCTTCTCTCTCTATCAGGGTCCTTCTTCCCACAAGAGGTCCTCACCAAACCTTCAAGCCCTATGAATGTGATGCTCACGAGGCCTGCTCCAATCACTCAGCTTCCTACAATGCATGTCAGGACACTTAGTCAAAATGATCAACTCAAAGCCCTCTGCAAATTTTGTGCTTAAACCTGGGACTAGCCACACCATTTGCAGAAACGCTTGTTCAAAATTTATTAAGAATTTCAAGGACAGTGACAGCAGGACCAATTAAACCAATGGCAGGGTCCCTGTAAAAGCAGGAGCCTGTGTGATCACACAAGTCTCACAGGCATGAAGCCAACCCTGTGTAGACACCACCAAAGAGGCAGCAAGGCTGGCTGCTTCCAAAACAATAGCTTTCCAGCTAAAGAAGCCTGGGCTGGAATCCCAGATCTGTTTTCCACCTGCTGTGCAACCCACAGGAAATGCTTCACCCCCCTGACCTCAGTTTCCCCATCTGTCGAATGGGGATGAGATGTAAAATGTGTGGCACATGAAAGGTGCTAAGCACATGGGAGTTCTTTGCCTTCCTCCCCATCTCCTTTCTCCATATCAGTTTCTTCCCTTTGGGCTAGAAGAACCAGAACATATAGACATCACCTCCACCACCTCCTTGGCCGCGGTTTTAGCCTCAAAGTAACAGCTAGAGAAACCTGGGGGACACTGTCTCAGCACTAACACGCAGACCCCGTGTCCAGTGAGGAGGGGATTCTGGACATCCTCATCCTCATTTCTCTCCACTCCCATCATAGGCCAGGGTGGAGCCACAGAGTCTGGCTGTACCCCTTTCCTCTCTGAAGATGAGTCTGATGTTCCCAGGGTGACAGTTCTCTTTTCTGACCCTCCTTTTCTCCAGAGGGGAAGAGAACAAAGGAAGCTTGCAAGGAGCCTCCACTGACTCATCATAGCACCGTGGGCAGGTCACAAATGATGATCTCGGCCTCTGCTTTCCCATCTCTAAAATGGGGCTAATGACGCCTGCCACTTGCCTCAGCGACAGGATGCTGGGAGAGCACTCATTATGGCTACACTGTTGCTGTCACTGTGCTTTAGCTAATAACACGCTGCCCTGGTGAGGCCCTGGAGGGCCCTGGGAGCTTTGGGAAAACACACTCTGATCCGTCTTCAAAGCAGCCCTGAGAAGTGGGTGGGAGGCAGAGCTCAGCTGATGGAGCGGGAGGAAACTGAGGCATCCCCAGAGGCAAGCGCAACTGTGACAGAGAGGGGGTGGAACAAAGGCCTGGGGGGCCTGGATAGGGAAGGTGATGGAAGACATGCAGGCTTGGGTGATACACACACCTGGGTTCAAGTCTCCTCAGCAAGTCTGCTGAGAATAAGTTAGCCAGAGAATAAATCAGGCAAGGAAAGCAATGCCATTTCCATCTTGAAGTCAGAGTAACAACGCCTCCTTCCCGGAACAGCATGAGATGGAATGCATCACCTGAATGCAGATGCCAGCACCTAATAAGTGCTTAGGAAACAGCATCTGGGGCTGTCCTGCTTCCTCCCTAAGAAATCAGCCTGTGATGGGTGAGCTACCCGACCATGTCCACATTGGACACTTTCAGGGACCGTGGTTTCTTGATTTTCTCCTGGTTGAAAAAAGTGTTAGTTGCTCAATCATGTATGACTCTTTGTGACCCCGTGGACTATACAGCCCTCCAGGCTCCTCTGTCCATGGAATTCTCCAGGCAAGAATACTGGAGTGGTTGGCCATTTCCTCCTCCAGGGGATCTTCCCGACCCCAGAGATTGAAGCCGGGTCTCCTGCGTTGCAGGCAGATTCTCTACCGTCTGAGCCACCAGGGATGCCCAGTCTCCTCTTGGTTACATTGTCGTTAGGCCTCTTGTCATACCTCTCTGGACTCAGATACTGTATGGCAAAGGGTGGCCAGTTCCCATCGTCCAGCTGGGACACTGGTCCCGCCTTGGCTGCCCAGGAGAGACGTCAGGGGGAAGTGGGGGAGGGAAAGCTGCGTTTCCACGAGCAAAGCCTGGCGGGAGGGGTTGATGTGTGTTACGTGCCTACTTGGGCCCCTGCACTGCACACCTACATCAGCCTCTCCTTGACTCCGCCCCGCAGCCAAAGAAAGATTTCCCCGTTGTTCCTTGAGAAAATGGTGGCCTAGGAGGATAAGAGGCTTGCCCGCGGTCACACGATGACTGAGGGGCACAGCCAGGGTCCACACTAGAGCCTCGGTGTCACACAAGCCCGTTGTGGAGTGTGGCCCCTGAGGCCAGAAACCCCACTGGCGTTGGCGGCAGCCTGACACCCCGTCTTGCCCAACCTCCCAGCACGAAACTGAGGAAATGGGTGCTCTGAGGAATCGGGAAGGAGGTTTGAAGCAGCTGGAGTCAGTCTGGGGCCCACATCCCGCCCGAGGGTGGGGAGGTCGGGGAGGCGAGCCAGCAGTCCTGGGGCGCTGACCACGGGCGCCGCCTGGCCCTGATTCGGCCTCCAGCATCCCTGGGAGCCTGAAGCGGGGCGGAGATGTCTTCCCCAGTCAGAGCAGGTCAGCCATCCGGCCAGCAAAGCACCCACTGTGTGCCAGGCACTGAGGGTACAGACCAGAACAGCACACGGTCAGGCCCTCCAGGGCAGCGGGTGACAGTGGCCGCGTAGCTGGGGCCACCGAAGCTCGGGGCAGCAGCTTGCCCGAGGCTGTACCGCGCTCGGCGGCAGAGCTGGGACGAGAACCTGGCCCAGCGTGGGCCACCGAGGGAAGAGGGGCCCAGCGGTGAGGAGAGGGGAACAGAACCTGGCTGTGCCATTTAATGTTCAAACTGGGACACTTCTGGGAATTAAAAGGGGTCCCTATTAATAATGACACTAGGGACTTTCCTGGAGTCCAGTGGTTAAGACTCCATGCTGCTAAGGCAGGGGGAATGGGGTTCGATCCCTGCTTGGAACTAAGCGCCCACAAGCTACGCAATGCCGCCAAAATATAAGCAACTAAATAATGGCACTAGGACAGTGGGAGTAAACCAGGTCTCCCCAGGCAAAAAAGGACACAGGGCCGTGAACCACGAGCCTGTGATGCACCAGCCGCAGTGAGAGACTCCCAGGTCGCTGCATCTTCACGTCAGCCCTGACAGGGTTGTTATTATTATATGTCCATCTGAGGAGGCCCAGGGGGTACTAAAACCTGCTCAGAATCCCCCGGCCAACAGGCAGCTGCAAAAGGGGGTGAGCGGATGGAATCCAGGTCCTGAGGGAAGAAAGGAGGAAGCAGGCGAGTAGTCGGCGGGCGCAGTCACCTCTGTAGGGTTTGTGGGGATTGCTGTCCACCGTGATAGGGCAGTGCTCGTGGTAAGCAGGGGATATGACAGATGTAGAACTTTCCCCTCAGAGGAGCCCAAGGCAGCCCAGGATGGCAGAGGGCTCAGGGGTGGGGATGGGAGCAGAGGAGGGGCCTTGCACAGCCAGCAGGGGAGTTGCAGGGGAGCTAGAAGGAGCCCCCACGTGCAGCCTGGCCTTGCTGGGTGGTGGCCTCTCTGGGAGGGAAGCCCTCAGCTTCCTTCCTTTTTTTTCTAAGTAGGTTCGAAAGCAAAGCAGTCCAGGGCCTGAGAGGCAGGAGAGGGGATGCTGAGGGAAGCAGCAAACTCAGTCAGGGCAGAGCGAGGCAGGGCCCCAGGCTGGCTGGGCCAGGGCAGGGCCTGGGAGAGGTCTGCTGACCAACCTGGCTCGGGGCTGGCCAGGCCTGGGCAGAGCTGGCCGCAGGAGGCCCCGCCAGCCCCTCCACCTCCCGGACCCCGAGAGTCTTGGACACTGGCTGAGGCCGCTCCACAGTCCCACCTCGATTCTGGGGCCCTGCTCCCCTTGTTTCACCTCCCAGCCCTTTGCTTTCTAACAGGAAGCACCTTCCTCTTTCTATGGTTCCCCCCTTGGCCGGTACCCAGCAATGCCCAGCCCGGAGTCAGGGTGACTTTCAGGAAATCGTCATTGTGAAAAACCCACACCACTGCCAACCAGCCGCCTCCAGCCACCTGGGGTGAGGTGCCCGTGACCAGAGCAGGCAGGGTGCTGAGCTGTCAGCAGTGCTCTGACTTCCTGCGGAGTAAGAGCCGGCAGCCCCCTGCCCAGATTGCCACACACACACTCATGCACAGACACACACACATGCACACACAGAGACACACACACGTAGACACACACATGCCTTCACACAGAGACATGCACAGTCATGCACACAGACACACGCACACACAGACAGACACACACACACATACGCACACGCTCAGTTGAGGGAGCCGCAGGGCAGGGAGCTAAGACTCCCCACTCAAGTACAATAACAGTTGATTCACCTGTTGAGTACTTAAGACGTGCCAAGCATTTTATATATGTTGTCATTAACTGAATTGCAACTCTATAAAACAGGTCTCACTTGGTAGAAGATTGTGAATGTATACTCACTTTATAGATGGTAAAAATGAGTCTCAGAAACGTGAACTGAGGTGCCCAAGCCACCCAGCTCATACGAAAGCTAGCACGCTTTCACAGCCAAGAGGTCTCTTCGGACCAGCGAGAACTTCCCACCTGTATCCAGACCCCAAGCACCCCTACATGCACCCAGCAGTGTCTTCTCTGAAGACACAAGGATAACGTGCAGTTTTCAGATGCAGCATGACCCTTCAGACTGACACATTCCATGTGATGCCTCTGGTCATAAAAACTGCCCTCCCTTGACCAGCCAGATCTCAGACCCCTCACAGGAAACAATCCCTCACTCATCTTCTGGTTTAGCCCCTCAGTTCAATCAAGATGGTACTGTTTGAGAGGGTATTTCATAACTGGGGATTCAATCTGGATTGGGGGGAATCCAGGAAGACTTCCTGGAAGAAGCCACATTGGCTCCAAGAGCTGAAGGATGCCCAGGTGTGGCCAGGCAAAGAGGGGGGAGAACATTTCAGATACAAGACACAACTCTTGGGAAGGGCTTGAGGAGTAGAGAGAAGACCAGTGTATCCGGAGCAGGCTTAGAAAAGGGGAGGGGTAGCTGGGGGTGAAATTCAAAGGGTGTGCAGAAACCAACAGCATAAGGAGTGTAGCCAGAAATCTCCAGAGACGTTGAAGATGGGAGGCAAGGGAGCAGCTCTATCAGGTTTGTCATTTTAAAGATCACCAGACAGTGGTTCTCAACTGTGGGCACTTTGCCCCCAGGGAACATATGGCACACATGCAGACATGGTCGGTTGCCAACGCTGGGGGTAAGGGTGCTACAGGCATTTATCACCCATCCTGGGTGGAGGCCAGGATGCCACCAAACTCCCTGCTGTGTTCAGGACAGGCCCCTCCCACAACAGAATTGTCAGACCCAAAATGTTGGTTAGTGCTCAGCTTGAGACCATCCTGTAGATTCAGTTCAGTTCAGTTCAGTAGCTCAGTCATGTCCAACTCATTGTGACCCCATGGACTGCAGCACACCAGGCTTCCCTGTCCATCACTAACTCCCGGAGCTTACTCAGACTNCAGCCAGCAGGGGAGTTGCAGGGGAGCTAGAAGGAGCCCCCACGTGCAGCCTGGCCTTGCTGGGTGGTGGCCTCTCTGGGAGGGAAGCCCTCAGCTTCCTTCCTTTTTTTTCTAAGTAGGTTCGAAAGCAAAGCAGTCCAGGGCCTGAGAGGCAGGAGAGGGGATGCTGAGGGAAGCAGCAAACTCAGTCAGGGCAGAGCGAGGCAGGGCCCCAGGCTGGCTGGGCCAGGGCAGGGCCTGGGAGAGGTCTGCTGACCAACCTGGCTCGGGGCTGGCCAGGCCTGGGCAGAGCTGGCCGCAGGAGGCCCCGCCAGCCCCTCCACCTCCCGGACCCCGAGAGTCTTGGACACTGGCTGAGGCCGCTCCACAGTCCCACCTCGATTCTGGGGCCCTGCTCCCCTTGTTTCACCTCCCAGCCCTTTGCTTTCTAACAGGAAGCACCTTCCTCTTTCTATGGTTCCCCCCTTGGCCGGTACCCAGCAATGCCCAGCCCGGAGTCAGGGTGACTTTCAGGAAATCGTCATTGTGAAAAACCCACACCACTGCCAACCAGCCGCCTCCAGCCACCTGGGGTGAGGTGCCCGTGACCAGAGCAGGCAGGGTGCTGAGCTGTCAGCAGTGCTCTGACTTCCTGCGGAGTAAGAGCCGGCAGCCCCCTGCCCAGATTGCCACACACACACTCATGCACAGACACACACACATGCACACACAGAGACACACACACGTAGACACACACATGCCTTCACACAGAGACATGCACAGTCATGCACACAGACACACGCACACACAGACAGACACACACACACATACGCACACGCTCAGTTGAGGGAGCCGCAGGGCAGGGAGCTAAGACTCCCCACTCAAGTACAATAACAGTTGATTCACCTGTTGAGTACTTAAGACGTGCCAAGCATTTTATATATGTTGTCATTAACTGAATTGCAACTCTATAAAACAGGTCTCACTTGGTAGAAGATTGTGAATGTATACTCACTTTATAGATGGTAAAAATGAGTCTCAGAAACGTGAACTGAGGTGCCCAAGCCACCCAGCTCATACGAAAGCTAGCACGCTTTCACAGCCAAGAGGTCTCTTCGGACCAGCGAGAACTTCCCACCTGTATCCAGACCCCAAGCACCCCTACATGCACCCAGCAGTGTCTTCTCTGAAGACACAAGGATAACGTGCAGTTTTCAGATGCAGCATGACCCTTCAGACTGACACATTCCATGTGATGCCTCTGGTCATAAAAACTGCCCTCCCTTGACCAGCCAGATCTCAGACCCCTCACAGGAAACAATCCCTCACTCATCTTCTGGTTTAGCCCCTCAGTTCAATCAAGATGGTACTGTTTGAGAGGGTATTTCATAACTGGGGATTCAATCTGGATTGGGGGGAATCCAGGAAGACTTCCTGGAAGAAGCCACATTGGCTCCAAGAGCTGAAGGATGCCCAGGTGTGGCCAGGCAAAGAGGGGGGAGAACATTTCAGATACAAGACACAACTCTTGGGAAGGGCTTGAGGAGTAGAGAGAAGACCAGTGTATCCGGAGCAGGCTTAGAAAAGGGGAGGGGTAGCTGGGGGTGAAATTCAAAGGGTGTGCAGAAACCAACAGCATAAGGAGTGTAGCCAGAAATCTCCAGAGACGTTGAAGATGGGAGGCAAGGGAGCAGCTCTATCAGGTTTGTCATTTTAAAGATCACCAGACAGTGGTTCTCAACTGTGGGCACTTTGCCCCCAGGGAACATATGGCACACATGCAGACATGGTCGGTTGCCAACGCTGGGGGTAAGGGTGCTACAGGCATTTATCACCCATCCTGGGTGGAGGCCAGGATGCCACCAAACTCCCTGCTGTGTTCAGGACAGGCCCCTCCCACAACAGAATTGTCAGACCCAAAATGTTGGTTAGTGCTCAGCTTGAGACCATCCTGTAGATTCAGTTCAGTTCAGTTCAGTAGCTCAGTCATGTCCAACTCATTGTGACCCCATGGACTGCAGCACACCAGGCTTCCCTGTCCATCACTAACTCCCGGAGCTTACTCAGACTCATGTCCATCACGTCAGTGATACCATCCAACCATCTCATCCTCCGTTGTCCCCTTCAGCTGCCTTCACTCTTTCCTAGCATCAGGGTCTTTTCATATGAGTCAGTTCTTCACATCAGGTGGCCAAAGGATTGGAGTTTCAGCATCAGCATCAGTCCTTCCAATGAACACTCAGGACTGGTCTCCTTTAGGATGGACTGGTTTGATCTCCTTGCAGTCCAAGGGACTCTCAAGAGTCTTCTCCAACACCACAGTTCAAAAGCATCCATTCTTTGGCACTCAGCTTTCTTTCTAGTCCAACTCTCACATCCATATATGACCACTGGAAAAACCACAGCTTTGACTAGACAGACCTTTGTTGGCAAAGTAATGTCTCTGCTTCTTCATATGCTGTCTAGGTTGGTCATAGCTTTTCTTCTAATGAGCAAGCATCTTTTAATTTCATGGCTGCAGTCACTATCTGCAGTGATTTGGGAGCCCCCCAAATAAAGTGTTCCCCCTAGATTAGAGGGGCGTGAAGTGGAAGTGGGGTGGGTGGTAAACCTGGTGGGAGAAGCAGGCGAGGGGAAGTAGAGCACCAGCTGTGAATACGGGGAGCTCCGTGCCAACAGGACTGGGGATGGATGAGACATAGGGAGAGACAGAATCAGCCCAAAGTTCCATCCATGCTGCTCCCACGATGCTTCTCATTTCCACTCTCCCTTTCACACTCACTGCCCTCTTACAGGGTGACACAAAGGTAAAGAACCCGCCTGCCAATGCAGGAGACACAGGAGACAGGGTTCGATCCCTGGGTTGGGAAGATTCCCAGGAGAAGCAAATGGCAGCCCATTCCAGTAGTCTTGCCTGGAAAACCCCATGGACAGAAGAACCTGGGGGACTACAGTCTGTGGAATCGCAGAGTCAGACCCAACTGAGCACAGCAGCTGCCCTCTTACATGGATGACTGCATTAGCTTCCAACTTCTCTCTCCACCTGCAAGGGAGCCCTTCTCCACTCCATGACAATGCCAGAGTGATCTCTCTAACCCTCAGCTCTGGTCAGATCGCACCCTTGCTCTACAATCTTCCACGGCTCCCGAAGACCAGAAAAACGAACAGACAATGCCCACTTGGCATCCAAGTCCTCCCCATCCTCCCTCGTTCATCTCCAATTCTACATCTCTGGCAGCACACACTTTTGGTGGCTTATCCAAAATTCATCTCCCCATCTTCTGAGTTAACAGAACACCAAAGCTGTTTGATAATCTATTCTATTCTACACACATGCTTCCCTAGACCAGTCCTCTGGCCAGTGAGCAGGAGTTAAAATTCTGGCCTTGGAAACAGAGAGAGAAAAAGAGGAATGGAAACTTCTGGGAAATGTTTCTTTGCCAATCAGTAGACATTTGTGTGAAGAATGAGTCCCCAGCCCCTCCTAGACACTGTCGTGTCTGCACTAGGTTCCTGTGACTGGGGAGTCGGGGGGTGGCCAAGGCAAGCCCTGGGAGATGCGGGTACAAAAGAGAGAAGGAAAAAACATCTGGAAAGGTCATGGAGGCACCATATTGGTGAACTTAGATGCTCCCTACTTTGGGGTTTCTTCTGTATGAAGGGACTTGAGATTGTCCGTGGCTCAGAGCCAAACATCACTGGCTCCAAACCCAACTCTCCCTTGAGTTCTGGGATCATGCTGTGCTTTCCCACTTCTGAGCCGTCGCTCACGCCATTCCCTCTGCCCATTCATGGGAATCTTATCCTTCCCTTAAGGACCAACCCAAATGTCACCTCTGACAGGTATCCTCCCAGGAACTCACTGAGCAGAAGCAGCATCTCAGTCGAGTGTGCTTGAGCTGCAACTTCACCCTAGTGTTCATCACTCTAGACTCATTTGCCTTAAGTCTGGTTCCCACTGCTAGACTGTCAGCTCCTAGAGGGGAGAACCCATGCATTATTTTTTTTTAACAAATGGTAATGCTTTATTTTTTCTATTTTTTAGTATGGCTACCATATGGTTTTTGTTTTTTTAATTTATTTTTTAATTGAAGAATAATTGCTTTACAGAATTTTGTTGGTTTCTGCCAAACATCAACATGCATTATTTATACCACGACATGTTCTTTCATCCTGAGGAGTGTCTACCTACTGCTTGGCCAGTTTCTGACAGTCCTTATTCCCAACTGTACTTGTTTCCTATTTTTACTATAACAAATCCCCACACACTTACCAGTTTAAAACAACACGAATTTATCATATTATAATCCCAGGAGTCAGAAGTCCAGACTGGGTTTCAATGGGTCATATTGGCAGGATTGTGCTCCTTCCTGGAAATTCCAGGAGAAAATCTATTTGCTTGCCTTCTCCAGTTTTTGAGGCTGGAAGTCCCTGACTCCATCTTCACAGCCAGCAGCCACATCAGCCTAGGCTCTGCATCCATCATCACCCCTCCTCTGCCTCTGACCCTCCTGCCTCCCTCTCCTAAGGACCTTTGTGATTACATCAGGCCCTCCGGATAATCCAGGATAATCTCCAATCTCAAGAGCCTTAACTTAATTACATCTTGTGCAAAGTCCTTTTGCCAGGTGAGGCAACATATTCACAAATTCCAGGAATCAGAATGTGGACATTTAGGAGAGGAAGCAGTACTCTGCGAACTCCACCCACTAGAGGCCTTAATGAAGCCACTAGAAATTCATTAGATAAACAGTAGTTAAGCTGCATCATTAAGATGAAAATAGAGATCTCAGGGCCAACACAAGCTCCTAAATATCATACAAATTTCCAATTTGATATTTCTCAGTCTTTAAGCAAGTAGAGCCTTGTTAGGTAGGGGTCATAAAAGACTTGAACCAGAATTGGAACAGATAAGGGAAAAGGGAGCTGAGGGAGGAAGAATGCTAGGTCCCTGGTGTTTAAAGATTTGAGACCCATCCTCTCCAGGACAGGAGTGGTCCTAAACCCACGGCTTGGTTCCAGGGGCCCCAGGAGAGCCAAGAGCTAAGACACAGAGGCTGGAAACTCAGTAGGGGCTGTGACATTCAACATTTATCTGTTCTCCAAGTCGTGATCCCAAAGCCCTGCTTTCTGTTATCAAACAAATAAGGCCATCATGAGGCATTCATTGGCTAGTGACAAGTTGTTCTGTTATTTACACTTAGGTAGAATAAGGCTCCTGGTAAATAAGAACCAGAGCCCACAGAAGAAGCCTCACGTGGCATAAATTCAGCGCCATGACAGGCTGATGGAAGGGCCACGTTGCTGCCCCCAACATGGAAAGTCTGGTGGCGAAGCCCCTCCTCAGCTGCCCGGTCAGGACTAATGCCTGGTCCCCTCTTGGCTCCTGTGGGCCTTTGCAGTTCTCTGAAGCTACTTCCCAGGGCTCTGTGTCCAGCAGGCATGGAGGCTACCTCCCTGAGTGGACCCCAGCAAGGGACAGCTAGTTGCACCTTAAGAAGACCTTTCTGTCTGTTGAAAAGAGGAAGAGGAGAACCATGAGCAGAAGTTTAAAAAACTTAACAGTGGCTACAATCAAAATAATCAAAGGCAAAACACATTGCCTCCAATTCCCCTTTGAAGCTATTTCACAAACTGAATTCCTTTCCTTTGACCAACTTTCCCAATCCTCACATATTTACCTTGTGGGGGAAACTGGTATCCCCTCCCCTCATGGCACTCTCCACTCAACACGTCCCCCTGGAGCACCTCAACACCACCCACAGCCTTCCACAGATCACAGGCTCCAGCAAGCGACCCAAAATTCTCACTATCACCCTCTGAGGAGGCCATTAGGCTCCCACTGTATAGATGAGAAACCTGAGGCACAGAAAAATTATGGGACTTGCCCAGAGTTCGCAACCTGCTAATGAAGAACTGGGTTGGTATTGATTTTCAATTCTCCAAGCCCAGGGCTCTGCCCCACCGCATAAGCAGTCCCCAGACCTTTGGCCTCAGGCACTTTTTACAATCTTAACAATTATGCAGGGCCCCCAGTGAGCTTTCATTTTTGTGGATTCTATCTACTGATATTTGCTTCAATAGAAATTAAAAAAAATTTTTTTAATTTATTTTTGACCACACCACGGCATGTGGGATTTTAGTTCCCCAACCAGGGATCAAACCTGCAACCCCTGCATTGGAAGTGCAGAGTCTTAACCAATGAACCTTCAAGGAAATTCCCAAATGTTTTAAGTTTTAATGTTCATTAATTCAACTGAAATAAGAAACCCATTTCACTTTAACATAAATATGAAATAAATATTATATATCTTTTCATGACAAATAGCCCTATTTTTCAAAATAAAATAAAAATTACTGAGAAGGGTGGCACTGTTTTGTATCTGGCACATCTCCTTCATTCCGAGCTTAAGAGAAAGCAGCTGGGTTTCCATCTCTTCTTCTGGATTCAGGACTGTGTAATACATGGTTTGGATTAAAGCATAATGAAGAAAATCCTA
Source organism: Neotragus pygmaeus (assembly GCA_006410875.1). Lineage (NCBI taxonomy): Eukaryota > Metazoa > Chordata > Mammalia > Artiodactyla > Bovidae > Neotragus > Neotragus pygmaeus. The sequence continues at coordinate 2,253,362 of SJYV01020350.1, read as the reverse complement.
GTATCTCATGGACCCCCTGCAGAAGTCCCTGAACCAGACTTGGAGAATCACTGGGCCACATCATATCATATACCTCATTTCTGGTGCTCCAAACCCAGGTGTCTAGACAAGTCCTTGCACAAAGTAGATGTCTTATGTGTTTGTTGAGTGAGTAAAGGAGCAAGTCCAGGGCACATCTGGGGGAGGAAAAGGTCCAGTCTCAGATCACAAGGCAGGTTTAGGCTTCATCTATGAGCTTCCCCTGCTTACTTGGGAGAGAGAGAGAGAGAGTTAGCAAAATGTTCTACTTTGAGGCTGCTATGAAAGGTCATTCAGGTTGTGGACGCTACAAGAACGTCCAAAAGGGTGAGTGGAGGCAGGAATCCAGCCCAGCCTCTGTTCACCAAGCCTTGTGCCCTGGCACAAGGAGAAGGAATGGGTGCATGTTCCTAATTCATACAATGCTGCTGGGTGTGCCCTCAGCAGCCAAGGCCTCACCCGAAAGGTAAGTCTCCCAAACACAGCTGGGTGTATCCAGGGACAAGCAAATCCCAGATTCTTGGACAGGGTGCCAGGACCTGCTAGGTTGAGCCAGAGACTGGACATAAATCCTCATTTCTGTGCCTCTTAAACAGCAGAAAACTGCCTGTGGACCAACCACAAACGCAGACAGCAAGGGGCCCTGGCAGGCAGCCATGTGGATTGGCACCTACTGTATATGCCGCCCTAGACTCTGGGAAAGGACAGGAAAGAAACAGGCTACACGGTCTGCTTGTCTTTACTGTGCAACCATGCTTCTTAGCCCTGGGTTATTTTGTGCCTTAGAGGACATTAGCCAATGTCTGGAAACATGTTTGGCTATTACGATGGAGGGGTGGAGGGAGCAGAGAGGGCTGCTGGTATTTAGTGAGTGGATCCTGGGGACACTGCTAAACATCCTCTAATGCACAGGACAGCCCCACACAGCCAAGAATATCCAGCCCCAAATATGAATAGTGCTGCATTTGAGAAACCCTAGTGCAAGGAAAAAACTACAGGCTCAGGCTTCCCTAGTGGTTCAAAGAATCTGCCTGCCAGTGCAGAGGACACAGGTTCAATCCCTGCTCTGGGAAGATCCCATAAGCCTCATGGCAAGTAACTGAAGCTGTGCCGCAACTACTGCAACCTGTGCTGCTAGGGACCCGGCCCCACAACAAGAGCAGAAACCACAGTAAGAAGCCCACGCACCGCTAGTGAGTAGCTCCCACTTGCCACAACTAGAGAATGCCTGTGTGCAGCAACAAAGACCAAGGAAAACTTAAATAAATACATCTTTTTGAAGGGGAAAAAAAAACTATAGGTGGTAAGCTCAAATGTACTAGGTTCAAATCCTAGCTCGGCCAGTTGGTAATTCTATAATTCCAGGCAGGTAAACAGCTTATTCCTCTTCTGTAAAAGGAAGGGAATAACACCTACCCTGCAAGATGGTTATGAGGATCAAATGAAGGAGGGGGTTACCTAAAATTGCCAAATGAGGGCAGTGATCCTGACCTCTGACTCAACCATGCTATGTCACAGCAACAGTGGCAATAACTCTTGTAGCCAGTGTCTGAGCTTCCCAGGTGGTGCTAGTGGTAAAGAACCTGCCTGCCAATACAGGTGACTTAAGAAACTCAGGTTCGATCCCTGGGTCAGGAAGATCCCCTGGAGGAGGGTATGGCAACCCACTCCAGTATTCTTNATAACTCTTGTAGCCAGTGTCTGAGCTTCCCAGGTGGTGCTAGTGGTAAAGAACCTGCCTGCCAATACAGGTGACTTAAGAAACTCAGGTTCGATCCCTGGGTCAGGAAGATCCCCTGGAGGAGGGTATGGCAACCCACTCCAGTATTCTTGCCTTGAGAATCCCACAGACAGAGAAGCCTGGTGGGTTACAGCCCATAGACTCATAAAGTGTCAGACATGACTGAAGGGACTTAGCATGCACGCAGCCAGGGTCTGCCACCCCTGGCTGGCACTCTGCTGGCTTCCAGGTGAATGACAGGGATCTCTGCTTCCTCCCAGGAAGCTCACAGCCCAGCAGTCAAGTCAAAGCTCCAGGATTGTGGCTATTTCAGTCTACACGCATGTGAACAGAGACTGGAATGTTCAAAAATAAGACGGCTGATGGGTGGAAAGGATTTTTTTTCCTCTTTCTTCCAAAAAAAGAAATCTTTAGTGTTATTTTTATGTTGTTTTCCCATCAAAAGGAGAGGGGGGAGGGCAACTGAATTCAACCGGCTTTCAAAAAGTAAAACATGTGAAGGATTGAATCTGAATCCAAGTGTCCTTTATTGTAGGTCTTAATAGTGGTCTGGACTTATCTAATTTCCGTACATTAAATCAGTTTCTAGTATGTGTTGATACGTGTTGCTATTTGACAAAGGCAGATACTGGGACACTTGTAAAGTGAAGATCAGTCCCTTTATTTGCCTGCTCTGAGCATCTGCACTTTCATAGTGAGCAAATTGGGACCCGCCCACAGAAGTTGAGTGCCCTCTAAGTGCAGGTGTGTGTGGTGGGTGGGGGCAATCAGAGAAGACTTCCTGGAGAAGGTGAGACTGGGGCCACTTTTGTGAAAGCAGCCCTCAGCGGGGAAGAGAGAGACTAGCTGAGAGCCAGAATGATACATGTGGAACGCTCAGGAACAAAAGCCCCCAAAAGAGGGGGAGGCCCTGGAAAGATGCTCAGAGCCACAATCAACCCCCCAGGGGGCAGCCTGGCCTCCAGAGCACGCTGGGTGGAAAAGCCACTGGGCCAGGTAGAAGTGAGTCACAAAGGTTTCACCACCGCAGCGCCCTTCAGTGTCTCCCTGGCCTGCTGCTGCGGAGCTGGGAGCCTGCCCTCTCACACTCAGAGGCGGCCTTGCCCACCCCCGCCAGGAGGCCCGGCCGGGCTGATTCTCCACCCACACCCACACCCACACCCTAGGATGCCCTGGGAATTCCTCCAGCCCCCAGGTCCCACACAAACTCCAAACTGGGGTATCCCGAACGATGAACTTTCCCCTCTGAGCCTCAGCTATCCTGTGTTGAGAATGAGGCCAGTGACATCCACTTTAGAGGGTTCCTCGATGAGACCATGGGGAAAGTGCTAGACAGCCTGCCTCACACCCACTCCTGGTTTACATTTTTATCTATTTGTTTGCTTTGGGCCATGCTGGGCCTCCGTTGCTGAGGAGGGGCTGTTTGCTGCAGTGTGCGGGCTGCTCATTGCAGGGGCTTCTCTTGCTGCCGATCCCGGGCTCTCGGGTATGTGGGCTCTAGAAGCCGTGGCTCTCGGGCTCTAGAGTACAGGCTCAGTAGTTGTGATGTGAGCGCTCCGCTGCTCCACAGCATGTGGGATCTTCCCAGACCCTGTCTCTTATACACNCTGGGCCTCTGCCCTGAAGGAACCAAACCCCATCGCCGACCCAACAAGCTCTTTTGAGAGATTCAGCCTGAAACACAAACAGGGAGGGCCCCGAGACTTAGAGCTTGTACTAGAGCAAGATTTTGATCGAGATAGGCACGCAGGAGTAGACTGAATCTCTCTCTTCTCCTGGCGGAAAACCCACCACTCTTGATGCGCTTTCACACAGTTGAATTCCCTCTAGCTGGGCACCAACTAAGTCTTGTGTCCTGTGCTGGGCATTTACGTGCCCCACAAGGAAAACTTGGAGAAGGTAAGTAGCTAGCCAAGATCTCTGTGGCTAGCAGAGTTGGACTACACGATGCCTGAGAAAAAAAGTGATATTCCTTCTGTGGGACCACCTTCCCAACTACCTACTTACCTACCCTACAACACACTCCCACATCATTTCAGTCTCCCACTTAGGGCAGCGCTAGAGATTGACCAATCCACACCCACCCCCACCTCCTTCTCCCACGACTTCCTCTAGTAGATAGGTGGGAAAAGCAAATAATTCACTTCCCCATCTCCTTTGCTGTTAAAGGGGTCACCATATGGTACAATTGCGGCCGACCGGTGAAATCTAAGCAGAAGTTTGCTGGAAAGCGGGGAGGCAACTAGGAAAGTTTATGACTTTCCCAATGAAAAGTAAACAGCCCCAGCTGGTGTGATCTCTTGCTCCTTCCTCCTGCCTGGCCGATGGGCACGATGCCCATCTCGCAACCAGAAGGTCGAAAGTCAACACATCAAGATGGTAGGTCGAGAAGATCAAGAAAGCCTGGACCTGGGTGACGCTGTTGAGTGTCTGCACCAGCTCTTGCCTGCCCATTCAGAAATCTTCTTTTGTGAGGAAAATAATCCCCTTCTTATTGAAGCCACGAGTTTTGAGTTTTCTGTTACATGTTGCCCAATGCACTCTTACTACACTATTCAAGTCGTAATCTTACACTCCAGACAAAACACACACATACCCCTAAGCACCACCTTAGCAGCATCCCTTAATACTATGGACGCATATAATCACTCTCCTTCCTTCTTACACTACACCAAACAGCCCACCCACTCCAACCCCTGCAGCCTGTACTCTGCACACTGTTAAACCACATGCCTTTCCCTACAGGGGGCTGACCAGCTCATTCCATCATCTGCTCCCTGATGCACCTCCCCACCTTTCTCCCTGCACTCATCACCTCTTCCTTCACCGTCCCCTCTCCCCCTCAAGCTTTGCAAACTGCCTCCCCCACCATGCAGTTGCTCTGGGAAGAAAACTGATTTCTCCTGAAGATCAATGGAGGTTTTAGTCCTGTTTGTACTTCCAGAGTTTAGACAGGTTTCTTTATCTATCTAGAATCACGCACCCCTTCCACAGTGCAGAGAAATTCTCCTCTGTGGGGAGGAAAAAAAAAAAAAAAAAACCTTTTGCTTTCTCTTTAAGAACTTTATTTCAAAATACCAGACCATGTCGATCATTTGACAAACATGGTGTTGGGCAATGCCTCCAGGGGCCCACAGAGAGTCTCAGGAACATCTCTCCATCAGAATGAGCAACTCGAGTTGCAAAGGGCTTCAAAGAAGCTAAGTGGCTCAGTCCCTTTGATGGGGAATGGAGGAATGGGAGAAAGAGGAGGAAGAGTCCAGACACTCAGAGAAAGCACCCTGCTTTCTAAGGCCACCGCCCTGATGACAGCAGAATGTACTGCTGCCCTTGGGGTGCACTGGCAGGAGGTGGGTGCCAGCCCCACCAGACACCAAGCATCTCATCAGTAAATATCCCATCCCTTGGGATTTCGATCTAAACTTCTACCCACCTACATCACAGTTTTGTCACCCTACCCACAGCTCTGCCTGCTAAGAGAGAAGGGGCCTGCAGGCACAAACCCAGACCTGAAAGCCCCAAAGAGTGGGCTGGAGACCAGGACAGATTCCCAGTGCCATGGGTTCTGAGTTGCATGATCTTGGGCAAGTCACTAAGTGCTCTGTCTCAGCTGTGTTGTTTGTAAAATCTGGATAATAACAGTACTTACCTCCTAAGACTATTTTGAAAATTCAAAGAGATGATACAAAACACTGAGAAGAGCCCCTGGGGCGTGTGAGCATTTAGGTACAGCAACAGGGGACAGACACTGAGTGGCAGAAAGGTCTCACCTCCCTGGGAGACACCTGCTTCCCCCTCCTGAAAGCTGAGATAAGCAAATAGCTGGAGAGCTGGAGACCCTGGGTTAAAGGTCTTGCCCAGTTATAATCTCAATCCATGAATTAAAGACAGAAATATATAAGTGAAAGCTGACAGCAGGATTTCTCTGTAGGAGAGAGCTGATTTTGTTTCAGGTGTTTGGGGAAGGGGAAATTACAAATACCTCACTGGATATTTGCAAAGTAGGATGAGACTAGGAAGGGATTTGGAGGGATGACCAGTGGCAGGGAGGTGTTTTGCCTTAGAAATGGTAAGACTTGGGAGCGAGCAGGGGATGTGGGTGGGGGACTGGGGAGAAGAAAGGGGCCCTCCCTGTCAGCCCCCAGAGATCTTCAGGAACATCTCCTAGCTTCAAGAGCTTGGAGACTTGGGATGTACAGAGCAAAGAGATGGTCTAAAACTCGTACTGGGGAAGATGAGAGGCAGGATGGAAGTAACTCTGTCTGGAAGTAACAGAAGTTGGGGGAGCACTTTGTATTTCCACAGGCAGAGGGAACGGAGGATTTGTAAACTAGATGACCGAAAAGGCAAGAAATGCACGGTTGACCCTAAGGAAAGAAAACAGCATTTGTATATTGAAGAAATGGAGGCACAGTCCAAAGCGGCTGGGGAGATGGATTCAGACATGTCTGGTCGGGGCCACAAGGACCTCTTGAAGATGGTTGTCCGACATTGTTTAACCACAACCTGTGGCTGGAAATACTTCTTACACAGTCACCCAGCATCCATGTGCAGAGAGTGACCTGTGCACATGCATGCAAACACACACACACGTATAGAAAGAAAAAATATGGAAGTGACAGGTTGGGATTTGGGGTGTTATCGTGATTTTATCTGGATCTTATCGGGCATGATGGCCCTGGTGACATGCGCATTTTGTTCACAAGAATACCAAGAATGCACTCAGAGTCACCCGACCTCCCCGCTTCCCCAGCCTCCATCATGGGGGCTGTGTCTCTGTTTGATTTTGTAACTGTGTGTCTTGCATGGATTATCTAGGCGTCTGGGGGAACTCTGCCTATGAGACTGTCTTTTGTGCCTGTGTATCTGTATGTCCCTATGTCTGTCTGTTGCTATGTACCCCTGCAGGCCGCAGAGAGAGAAACATACCAACCTGTGTGCAGGTTTCCAGACTCCTTTCTTCATGTTTCCTGCATCCTCTTTTTTGGGGTCTGTGAGAAGCCTGGACAGATTCCTGGCTTCACTCTGGAATCAGAAAGCCTCGGAGCTGGAAAAGCCCTTGGAAATAATTGGGTTCAAGCACCTCCTTTAGAAACGGGGGAAACAGGATGCATAGTACAGGAAGACAGATGCTGTGAGGAAGGAGGAAGAGTCAGAGTCAAAGGTTCTAGAACTGTGCCATCCAACACAGCAGCGCTGGTCATCAGTGCCTCCTGAACATTAGAAATGTGATAAGTCCAAACTGAGATGTGTTGTAAGTGTAAAGTACATTGCAGATTTCAAAGACATAAAAAAAAAAGAAAAAAGAACATAAAATTGTTCAATAATGCTTATACTGATTGCATATTTAAGTGATTATGGATATAGCGGGCTAAAAATATAGTACTAAAATTCATTTTACGTGTTTATTTTTACAATTTTTAATGTAACTGGCAGAATTAAATTATGTATGCAGGTCCCATTTCTGATTTGCTTTATATTTTCATAGGACACATGACTTGGAATCTTGTACGAGACATTTAACTTCTCTAAGCCTCAACTTTCCCAACTGTAAAATGGGTATAATGATGCCTATCTATTGGGATTGTTGTGCAGATTATTTGAGAGAATGTATGAAAATACTTTTAAACCATAAGAGCTATTCAGATGAAGGTGTGGAAGGTACTCAGATTTTAGCCAAGAGAACAAAGGTAGAAATGATGAAGGATTTAATAATTTGACCTTCCCAAACAACCATAAAGCCAACCCTGAGGGTAGGCAGGATTGTGACCACTAATCTCCATGGTTTTGGTGCTGGAGAGTGACCCACTCCGCCCCAACCCTGTCCCAACCCTGTAGATTTATTACCCAAACCAATCCTTTCAAAAGCCCGGGCAGCCTCATTCTTGCTCAGCAACTGGCTTATGAGCCAGACCACATCATCCTCACCAACCACAAGTCTCAGCCACCCCTTCAGCCTCCTCTGGTCCAGCAGCTGTATCCTTTCAAGGTAGCAAGAAACTTTCTTCCCCAGAGCACCCATCCTTAAAAAGACCACTCCACATTTGAGTGAGATTTCCCAACTGTGCTTTTTCTCTGCTCTTTTGCCAGAGACCCAGGGCCCTGAGAACTCCAAAAACAGAGAGATGGCCCCAAACTTGGCCTTGCAGGGAGGGATCAGCCCCTTCCTGAGACCATCACCCAGGGCCATCCCTGTTGCAATGGTGGTCTCGTAACAATCGCTTACAAACCTGGTTAGGCAAGCTGCCTTTGCGTGATGGGGCTATCTTGAGTAAATAGCATCCTATGTCCCCTGCCGGTCACTTGCTCAAGACATTGCTGGACATTGCATTAGAGTCACTGACACACAGAGTTTTGAAAATGAAAACAGGCCCTCTGGCTTCTGATCAGATAGCATTTAACTCATTCATGATTGCGCCAGAATTTCCCAAGGCTCCGGGGCCACAGAATGGATATTGCCACAACGTGAACAGAGGTTGATGGGGACAGTTGGAGCCTCAGGCCATCTACAAGAGGAGGCTTCCAAAGACGAGCAGGCCACCAGGGGTCTACATCACCTTGACCCCAATAACCCCTACATGGGGGCTGTTTAGCAAGTTGGCTAAACCTGGGGGCCAGGCTCAACCCCCAGGGGTTTGGGGGAATAAGTTTTTTCCCTTTATTTTAGGAACTTGTCCTGATGATAGATAGAGTTCCTGAGTTGAAAGAGATGGACAAGATGTATCTTATCCATCTATTGCTATGTAACAAATCAGGCCAAAACATCATGGCTTAACTTTATGACTGTGACTTCTCATAGTTCTGCTGATCGGCTAGACATTTCCTCTGCTGGTTTTGTCTGGGTCCATTGGAAGGTCAGTTGGCATGGAAGGTCCAAGGTGGCCTCACTCATGAGTCTGGTAGATGGTCCTGGCTGTTGCTGGGAGCACCCCAGTCCTTCTCCATATGGCCTTTCATCTTTCAGTGGTGAACTTCTGGCTGCCATATGTGGGGTCTCGGGAGAGCATCCCAAGGGGCAAAGATGAAAGCCGCAGAGCATCTGGATGCCTCGGTTCCAGAACTCACACAACTTCACTTCCACCATGTGCTGCCGGTCCAAGCAACTCCCCAGAATCAGCTCAGGTTCTAGGAATCAAGAAATAGATTCTTCCTCTTTACGGCAGTTGCTGAAAAACACATTTTTCAAATCTAGCACAAGGTGAGAAAATATAAATGGCTCCATGGAAAAACTGCCTTATTATTGGAAAATAATTTGGCCAAGGTGTACTTTCTTGAATCAAAACTCCAGACACCTAGAGTGAAGAAAACTTCCCTCTGACCTGTGAGTGTGTGCACAAAGGTAAGTCGCCGGGCTTCCACAAAGTCACACTGAGAGCAGACTTTTTCAGCCCTGGCTGAGTATAAAAGTCCCTTGAGAGGCAAATTCCAAACTCCTGGACCTCCACCCCTACACCAAGACCTACTGAATAGGAACTGTGATTGGGGGTGGGGCAGCAGAGGATTAGGCCCAGTGAGCTGCATTCTCAAAAATTCTCCCAGTAATTCTGACCCACTGTCATGGGTAAGAACCACTGAATTAGCTAACAAGTTTAAGGGCAAAAGGATCAAGGCAGGAACTTGAGAAATATGGGCAATGAGCCCATTGTTTATAGAGAAGCTTCCCTTTAATCCAACCTAACAGGTCACCGGGCGTCCCCAGTGGCTCAACAGTAAAGAATCCACCTGCAATGCAGGAGACGCAGGCTCAATCCCCGGGTCAGGAATATCCCCTGGAGGAGGAAATGGCAACCCATTCCAATATTCCTGCCAGGAAAATCCCACTGACAGAGGAGCCTGGAGGGCTACAATCCATGGGGTCACGAAGAGTTGGACACAACTGAAGTGACTGAGAAGGCACTCAGGCAACAGGTCACAGGTGGGGCTACTGGATTCTAACACCGGAGTCTAGAGTAGACAAGACTAGGTCCCTGCCCCCAAATGAGAGCCCCCAGGCTCTGCCCCAAGCCCCATTCTGTAGCCCTTTCACACATTAATTCATTCAACCCCTACAACGCCATGAGGTGGGTACCCTCATGGGCCCCAGTTTACAAATAGAGAAACTGAGGATCAGAGTAATCATGTGGTTAGAACCCAGTCATACAGCCAGTAAAGAGGTAGAGCTGGAATTCACCAGGCCACCTAACTTCAGAGTCCATGCCCTTAGCCTTGAGACCACTTGCCTCACTCACCGCTAACCATCAAAGCTAGGAGGCCATGAGCACTCCAGGCAAAGAAAGGAAGGGGCTAGGAGATAGGGGTCTCTGCTTTCTCTGGTTCTCCAGCCCTTTACTCTTTAACGTTTATTTATTTCAGTTTTTTGGCTGGGTCAGGTCTCAGTTTCGGCACGCAGGATCTTTTCTGTGTCACTCAGAATCTTTTGTTTCAGCACTCAGGGCTTCTCTCTAGTCGTGGGGCTTGGGCTTAGTTGCCCTGTGCCTTGTGGGATCTCAGTTCCCCTGCACTGGACGGCAGATTCTCAACCGTGGGACCATCCTGGAAGTCCCTGCTGGCCCTTTTTTAACCCGTGGCTCTCAGCTCAGCTCAGGTTGTACACTAGAACCACCTGGGGACTCATACAATAGGGATGTCTTGCCCCCAGAGATCGTATTCACTTGCTCTCCGTGGGACCCAGTCACGGAAGTTTTTTAAAAACTTCCAGAGGAAACTCTTGGACTCAGCCAAAGCTGAGAACAGAGGGTCCTCAGCTGGGCAAGAATCCCCCATCTCAGCCGTGAGGATGGTGGCCCCTGTGTTGGGGACACCTGTGGCCACCATATCTCACCAACTTCTAAGAAATCAGACAAGCTCAAGCCAAGAGGGGCCCTCCCGACACTGGCTGGTCTATTCTGGCTAGTCCCTGCCTGGACTGAGCCCTGGCAACCCATGGGTGGCTTGGAAATGGTCCTGACACTCCACCCAGATATTCTAACTGGGTTGGTCTGGGAGAGGGTGGGTCATCTTTATACCCATCCCCTAAACTGATTCTAACGTGTAGCTGGTTTGGAACTACTGATCCAGCCCTAGATACTCAGTTAACCGATGAAGAAAACCAGGCTCAGAAGAGAAGTGACTCGCCCGAGGTCACACAGCACGCTTGCTCCAGAGGTCAGCCTAGAGTCCGAACGCCTAGCCAGCACTATTTCTATGCTGTAACGCATAGAGTTTGGGAAAGCATTTCACATAAGTTACCTAGTCAGTCTATACACTGCCGCACTGTGTTGCTTCCTGTCCCCATCCTCTCATTTCACAGAAGGTGAAACCAGAGCCCAGAGGAGGAAGGTGACCTGCCCAAAGCTGCACAGTGACGGAAACCAGCTAGGAACGCCGGGGTCCTGACTGCAGGTCGGGGACACGGCCGCTCCTCTAGGTGCCCACCGCCGGTCATCTGACAGCTAAGCTCCACCAGCCCATAGGGTTCTCCTGAGCTGAGTTTAGACACACACACACACACACACCTCCAGGATAGGCTGTGCAGGAATCTCCCGGTGGAAGCTGCCAGACACACTGGCAGTTTCATTCAGTGGTGATCCCTTACCCACTGTTCGAGGACACAACAAGCTTTCCTGTTTACAACACACATTTGCATCTATTGTCTCCTAGGTGCATTCAGGACAGTCCCTATTCTACCAAACTGCAGACTGCAGCTCAGGGGTCTTTCAAGACTTTGCCCCGGAACCAAAGCCAGACCCAGATCCAGAACCAGTTCTGCGGGCTCCGAGTGCCATGCTCCATCCACCTGCAGCCAGTCTCCAGAGTCTGGGCGTGGGACCTCCTGCGCTGTGCTTTGTGGAAGTGTTTTCTGCCTGCCTGGACAGAGGGCCAGAGGTCAGTATGGAGGTGGGGTGGGGGAGGAATGGCACAGGACAGGGGCCCTGGTTTGATAATTTCTGCTTTCAGGTTGTTGCTGCAAGTCGCTTCAGTCGTGTCCGACTGTGTGTGACCCCATAGACGGCAGCCCACCAGGCTCCCCCGTCCCTGGGATTCTACAGGCAAGAACACTGGAGTGGGTTGTCATTTCCTTCTCCAATGCATGAAAGTGAAAGTGAAGTCTCTCAGTCGTATCCAACTCTTAGTGACCCCATGGACTGCAGCCTACCAGGCTCCTCCGTCCATGGGCTTTNGTGGCACACAGCTCGGAAATCGTCGCCAGCCACCTGTGGAACACAGCCCGGACCTTGGCGCAGGGCGACCGCAGCACACAGCCCGAACCTCAGTGAAGAGCGACCGAGGCACACAGCATGGACCTCGACACAGGGCGACCCTGGCACACAGCACAGACCTCGGGAGATGACGACCGAGGCACACAGCAAGACATTGGTGCAGGGCGACTGAGGCACACAGGCTGGACATTGGAGCAAGGCTACCGAGGCACACAGCCCAGACCTCGGTGCAGGGTGACCGCAGCACACAGCCCTAACCTCAGCGAAGGGAGACCGCGGCACACATTTTGGAAATCTGTGCAGGGCGACCGTGGCACAGAGCTCAGAACTCGTTGCTAGCAAACCGCAGAACACAGCCCAGACCTCGGCACAGGGTGACTGCAGCACACAGGCCGGACCTCGTCGCAGGGCGACCACGGCACATAGCCCCGACCTCGGTGCAGGGCGACTGCGGCACTTAGTCCAAACCTCAGTGAAGGGCAACTGTGGCACACAGCCCTGAACTTGTCCCTAGCTGGCCGCAGAACACAGCCCTGGACCTCAGTGCAGCATGACGATGGCACACAGGCAGGACCTCAGCGCAGGGCGACAGCAGCACACAGGCCAGACCTCGGCACAGAGCGACCACCGAACACAGGCTGGACCTCGGCTCAGGGCAACCACGGCACACAGCCCGGACATGGCGCAGGGCGACCGTGGTACACAGCTCAGACTTCTACAGAAGGCTACCATGCACACAGCCTGGACCTCATAACAGGGCGACCATGGCACACAGCTTGGACCTCGGTGCAGAGGGAACTTGGCACAGAGCCTGGACCTCGTCTCAAGCTGAGGGCAGAACACAGCCCGGACCTCGGTGCAGGGAGACCATGGCATACAGCCTGAACCTCAGTGAAAAGTGACTGAGGCACACAGCATGAACCTCGGCCCAGGGCGACCCTGGCACACAGCACGGATTTTGGGAGATGACGACTGTGGCACACTACCTGGATTTTGGCACAGGGCTACTGTGGCACACATCCCAGAACTCGGCACTAGGCTACCATGGTACACAGCGTGGACCTCAGCGCAGGCGACTGTGGCACACAGGCTGGACCTCGGCACAGGGTGACTGTGGCACACAGCCCGGACCTCAGTGCAGGGGGACCACGGCACACAGCCCGGACCTCTGGAGAAGGCTACCACAGCACACCGCCCAGACCTTGGCAAAGAGGAACCGCGGCACAGAGTCAGGAACAGGTCGCAAGCCGAGGGCAGANGAGGCCGGAGCTGAGGAGAGCTGGGCCTCCGGAGGCCGGAGCTGGGTCTAAGGCAGGAGAGGGGCGCGGCTCTAGCGCGCCTAGCACTCGGCTAGGGAGCTGGGCCGAGCGGACCTCGCGCGCCGACACCTGGCGAGTTGAACTGCTCACAAGGAAGCGGGAGAGGGGCGCGGTCCGCCGTGGGGCGTGCACACTCTCCGAGTCACCTCGGATCCTGCGGGCCGGGGCCGCACCCGGCTCTCTCTGCCTCGCCCGGCCTCCGCCTAGCCCTCGAGAACGATGTGATTTCCGCCTGACTGCCGGGGTCGACCTGCAGGCACTTGCTCCCTGGAGGGTCAGTGCTGTTCTTGGGCCGAGGTTTGCCTCTGGGATCTCCGAGGGAGTAGTCTGTCTGGTTCGTCAGGCTCTGTCAGACTGTTCGAAACATTTCCTGGATCTGAGATGAGAAGGGGCTATTTGATCAGGCGTCCAAAGGCAGTAGGAGAGAAATGTGCTGAGAAGACGATCTGTGTAAAATAAATGACTTTTTTAAATAGGTTTTTTTTTTCCCCCCTTCGTACAGTTTCAGGGACTGTCCTTTTTTGCGCAGATGCAGTCCCGGAAACATATGTTCTTCCTTACTGAGAGTTTCTGTTTTCTCTTGCACATACACAAATTGTACCCAGTACACTCTTGCTCACCCACTTCTCTTTTATGAACACTCCCACACAGAGAAGCTCTGATAAGAGAGCAAGCACGCTTTCAATAGCTGATACTTTTAAAGTCCTTTTTATGATAGGCTCTTTGTAGGGATCCCATGGAAGGAGTCTATGACTTTTTAGTCGTGTATTCCGCAATGTATTGCTATTAGTTGTGTTTCACACTTCGTTAACTACAGAGAACATGATGAGCTNTGGTGATCCCTTACCCACTGTTCGAGGACACAACAAGCTTTCCTGTTTACAACACACATTTGCATCTATTGTCTCCTAGGTGCATTCAGGACAGTCCCTATTCTACCAAACTGCAGACTGCAGCTCAGGGGTCTTTCAAGACTTTGCCCCGGAACCAAAGCCAGACCCAGATCCAGAACCAGTTCTGCGGGCTCCGAGTGCCATGCTCCATCCACCTGCAGCCAGTCTCCAGAGTCTGGGCGTGGGACCTCCTGCGCTGTGCTTTGTGGAAGTGTTTTCTGCCTGCCTGGACAGAGGGCCAGAGGTCAGTATGGAGGTGGGGTGGGGGAGGAATGGCACAGGACAGGGGCCCTGGTTTGATAATTTCTGCTTTCAGGTTGTTGCTGCAAGTCGCTTCAGTCGTGTCCGACTGTGTGTGACCCCATAGACGGCAGCCCACCAGGCTCCCCCGTCCCTGGGATTCTACAGGCAAGAACACTGGAGTGGGTTGTCATTTCCTTCTCCAATGCATGAAAGTGAAAGTGAAGTCTCTCAGTCGTATCCAACTCTTAGTGACCCCATGGACTGCAGCCTACCAGGCTCCTCCGTCCATGGATTTTCCAGGCAAGAGTATTGGGGTGGGGTGCCATTGCCTTCTCCGGGTTTCAGGTTACCTGTTGTCAAGACAGATGTTCCCCAAAGTGGTAGATACAGAAAACAGATCTCACTTCTCACTTTAGACGAAACCCAAAACAGACAAATGATTTCTACCTTTCTTCTCATTTGATCATTTGAGGATGAGGAATATTAAAACCTGCTTTCTCCCTGTCCACATCTCCTGACAATGACCGGACATAGCGGGCCAGGAGGCCTTCAGGAGGGCCCAGGATGGGTGGTCACTTATTTTGTTTATATGCACTGATGTGACCCTACCCTAAATGTTCTGAAATTAACTCATTTCATTATTCAAAATAGCTCAAGAAAAGGACAATGCTATGATCCCCACTTTAGAGATTAGGAAATAAGGTACTGAGAGGTTCTCTGAGTTGCCCAAGAGCACACAGCTAGGAAGAAGAGGAGCCAGGGTTTGACCACAAGCAGCCTTGGTGGCGCTAGTAGAAAAGAACCCTCCTGCCGATGCAGGATTCCTGAGTCGGGAAGATGCCCTGGAGGAGGGCACGGCAACCCACTTCAGTATTCTTGTCTAGAAAATTCCCATGGACAGAGGAACCTGGCGGGTTACAGCCCATGGAGGTGCAAAGAGTAGGACATGACTGAAGCGACTTAGCATGCAAGCACAGCCTAGCTGCATATCCTTCTTAACAGACTGGTTTACTGTGCAACACCGTTCTGGGTTTCTGGGTTAAGGCAGTCCCTCCAGGAAGGTTCTAAGAACAGGGCAGAGCAAGACCTCACACTCAGCTGATGGATGAAGACAGAGTGTGGACTCCACATTTCCGGAGTAGGGGTCAGAGAACACACACCTGGATGTGTGGATGCCCATTGCAGACCCTGGCCACACCCTCCACCCTCCTCACATGCGCTGCTGTGATTAGAATCTGCAGCTCCAGTGGTTGCTGTAATAATTCCCATTGAACAGGAAGGAACATTGAGCTGGGAGAGGATGTAAGTGACTTACTCAAAGCCACAAGGGCTTCCTTGGTGGCTCAGTGATAAAGAATCCTCCTGCCAATGCAGAAGCTTCAGGAGACGCGGGTTTGATCCCTGGGTCAGGAAGATCCCCTGGAGAAGGAAATGGCAACCTACTCCAGTATTCTTGCCAGGGAAAGCATATGGACAGAGGAGCCTGGTAGGCTACCGTCCATGGGGTCACAAAGAATCGGACATGACTTAGCAAGTAAACAACAACAAAGCCACAAAGCTAATAAATGGAAGACCTCGGAATCTCACTCCCAGGTTCTGCCCCTCACTTCAGTCGGCTCTTTCCAAGACCCCTCAGAAGGATTCAGCAGAAACTGTGATCGCCATTATGAAAAGGTTAAGGTGCAAAATTCTATGATAGGTAGGTAATTCCAGGCCTCTTAGCTTCTGAAAGTGTCCTCTTCTGCCTCCCGCTTCCACCATTGGTCTGTGTGTATTGTTGCCATTTTAGTAACCTGTGTCTGGGATATAGAAACACATGTTAACCTGGTTGGTGTAGGGCTCAGCACTTGGTCTTAAAGAGAACAGGTCCAGTCTTGCCTGGCAGCTTGGTTATGGACTGAGAGCCCCTCCTGGCTCTGTTCAAATGTCCAGAGGGCCAGTTCCACCCTTGTAGGTGGATGGCAGGGCCAGTTACGAAGGGAGGAGGCAGGGTTCATTGGAACAGAGGGCCGTGTTCCAAAGGGGCCAGAGGCCAGCAATGCCAAGCATGATGTTCGGAGTAATCACAGCAGCTAACATGAGTTGAATATTGTGTGCCAGGTGTCCCTGAAAGAGTGTTAAGCCTGGCATCACCTGGACTGTGCACTCTACAGACTCAGATGTTGGCTGCCCTCAGAAGCAGTGGGACCCGAGCATCACCTGTCACTGCAGCCGGGGGGGCACAGGGCTGTGGCTGGAGGGTCTGCCGGGGTCCACCCCGAGGTTCTAGGCCCTGCCCCCCAAGCACCCTTTCCCAATTTCCATTTTGCAATCAGCCTGATCGTAAACGTCCCAGTAACCGTCCGCAGTCTGAGGAGAACACATCCTCCTGACCCTTTTCTATATCCCCCAGGGATATGCGGGAGGAGAGGCCTCAGCTATCAGTCAAGAGGCCAGAAGATGCCACCGGGTCCTGGCCAGATGCCTGAGCACCAGCCACACTGTCAAAGCATCTTGACCAGCCCCAAATTCAGTGAAGAAAGAGAATCAATAGAGAAGAAAATGAGCGGCAATCTTAGTGATGTCTCGTTTGAGGTGCCTCTGAGGTGTCTTAAGTGAAACAGTAACCAAACAACAAATAATTCGATTAAGAAATGGGCAGAGGACTTGTACAGACATCTACCCAAAGAAATCATCCAAACGTCCCACAGGGATGTGAAAAGATGCTCAATGTTACCAATCAGGGAAATGCAAATGAAACCACGATGAAATACCATCTCACCCCTGTCAGAATGGCCGTTATGAAAAAGACAAGAGATGACGGATGCTGGTGAGCAGAAAAGGGGGTTCTCGTGCACTGCTGGTAGAAATGTACATTGGTGCAGCCAGTANGGGCTACCACTGCTGATCCCGTGTTCTTAGGCCGTTATGAAAAAGACAAGAGATGACGGATGCTGGTGAGCAGAAAAGGGGGTTCTCGTGCACTGCTGGTAGAAATGTACATTGGTGCAGCCAGTATAAAAAACAGCATGGTGCTTCCTCAAGAAATTAAAAACAGAATTGCCATATGATTTAGCAATTTTTCTGCTGAGTATACGTCCAAAGGAAATGAAATCATTAACTTGAGAAGAGTTATCTGCACCCCATTTTCATAAAATTAAATTTTTTCAGCATAAAATTATGCTGCAGCATTATTTACAGCAAGCAAAGCCTAAGTGTCCCTCAGTGGGCTTCCCGGGGGCTCAAATGGTAAGGAACCTGCCTGCAATGGGGGAGACCTGGGTTCAGTCTGTGGGTTGGGAAGATCCCCTAGAAGAGGGAGGGCATGGCAACCCAACCCACTATTCCTGCCTGGAGAATCCCATGGACAAGAAGCCTGGCAGGCTATATAGTCCTTGGGGTCGCAGAGTCAGACATGACTGAAGCAACTGAGCACAAATAGATAGAAGTTGCTATTAAATCAATATAGCATCTTATAATCCATGAGAATGGGAAATAGAGCCTACGCTTTTATCCCCTTCAGAGTCAGAAATAGTCAAGCCAAGCTCGATAGTGAAACCGGACTCATCTTTCTATGGGATCAAATACCCTGCAAGGACTTGTCCTCAGCAGCGTTTCTTTTTTCTTTTCCCTACTTCCAGGGGGCGGCATTTCCCTCCAGACCTGGGAGGTGTACCTTTTGATCATTATCAAGCCATCTGTCAGCACCACTCTACCTGGCTCCAGAGTTTCTCCTTCCCAGAGGGCCCATCTCTCTGTGAGTGGCCACACCAGAATCATCCTGGAGATGCAGACTGTCACAGGGAAAGCAGCTATAGGATCAGCCACTCCAGGAACTGGCTCGGACACCCCAGTTTTCCCAGACAGAGCATCAGTGAGCACGCCAAGGGCTGGGTCCCACAAAGCCTGCCTTCCCCGCAGGGACTCGCAAGCCCGCAGCGTATCTCCCATCTCCCAGTGAAGCAATCTACATAATGAGCCACATTAATATCGAGGCTTCCTGAGGCCACTTGTCTCAACCTGGAGCCCAGGTGCCTGTCGCAATGAGCACATAAATGATTATTCAGCTCCCTTCCAACCAGCTGAGCAAAGATTAATGGGGTCTTACTCTGGGATGGCTGCCTAGCACCCTACTCCCCTGGGGTGGACTCTGTCCCCGGAACAGGTTTTTCAGGAAAACTGACCCCTATGCACCACAAGGGCACTCTTCTGACTTGGCAGCTGAAATGCCAAAACAGCCCCAGGGAGTCTGGACCTCGCTCTGGCTCTGGATATTCTTTGAAAGGCTGTTTTGTTAAGCAACATCCTTTGAGCCTTTTTGTATGGGCAAGACACCCTCCAGGCTACTGCAATGCTCTAAGGAAGACCCTCTGACCTCCACTCCAGTGTCCTACCATTTCATAAAAGAAAACACATCTAACTGAAAAGATGAATGTAGTGGGTGGGGAGTAGGGCTAGCCTCTACAATGACTGAGCACAGAGGGAAATACCACCCCTAAAGGTATCACTTTCCTCATCTGAAAGGCTTCCCTAGAGGCTCAGTGGTAAAGAATCCACCTGCCAATGCAGGAAACTCGAGTTCAATCCCTGGTCTGGGAAGATCCCACCTGCCACAGAGCAGTTAAGCCCAGGAGCCACAACCCCTGAAGCCCGCCTGTGCCCTAGAGCCTGTGCTCTGCAGCAGGAGAAGCACTGCAGCGAGAAGCCCGCTCACTGCAGCGAGAGAAGAGACCCTGTTTGTGGCAGCTAGAGAAAAACCCCCGCAGCAACAAAGACCCAGCACAGCCCACACCAAAATACATAAAATTATCTTTAAAAAAAAGAACCAGGACAGGAATTCTCTAATAGTTCCCCACGTGGCCCAAGGAGATTCACTCTCCCGCTCTGAGCCTTTAATCCTGGGCAAATGCAGGACGAGCGAAGTCCAGCTTCATTACGCTACCAGTGTCCGTGCAGGCGGGGCTGCCTCCTTCGCCCAGATGTTACCCAGGCTTAGTGGGTGACGAGCACGATTTGGATAAAGGTACCACAGCTGGCTGGCTCTGCACTGAGGAGGGAAGATGGGAGGGCATACAACTGTCACCAGCAACGAGGGACCTTCAAGGGAAGACAGGGATTGGAAGGGAGGCAGTGGGGGGAAGCAGGGTACATTTCATAGACAACAGAAAAGGCTCAGAGGTGGAGAAACAGGCAAGGCAAACTGAGGTTAAGGTGAGAACATGGAAGGGGCTCTCAGACCGGTGACTCTGCCAAATTCCCAGAGCCTTCCTTTCCAGAATTTTCCATCCCCTAAGAGATGAAGCTGCATTGCTCAACTACCGTGCTCAGTTTCTCATGGGTGTTCCAAGTCCATTTCCCAGAGATGGTATCAGCGTGGGTCATGGATTACCATGTGCATTGACTTTGAGTCTGGAGGGCTTAGCTGGATACCTACTCATTGGTACCCAGCAGCACACATCTCCCCTCAACCTTTTCTCTTTTGAAGCCCATCCAAATGCTCCCTCCATCATGGCTGCACTCTGCATAGGGAATAACTCTGTGTGCAAGTCCAGGCTCAACCTTTTAGGAGCTATGTGCCCTTCTGCAAGCTATAAACCTCAGTTTCCCAACCTGTAAAATAAGAAGCAATCCTAGCACCTTCACTAAGGTTCCCTGGGAGACTTAAATAAGTCTAACACGCGTATAGTCCCTAGAACAGCACTTGCACTTAACGCGATAAATACTGCATCGATGTTAGGGATGGCCAGTGACCGGGTGTAGTTCTCCTTTATTCCCTCCTCTGGGAATTTCCTGTATCAGCACAATGCCTTTGCCAGGAGGTGCCCAGGAGAGAAGTGCTGAGTAATTGATGTGACTTGGACTGGAAAACCTGAGACAGCATTGCACAGAGGCTCCTGCATGGACTTCAAGTCCCACAGCCTGTGTTTGAATTCCAGCCCTGCTGCTTACAAAGAGTGACTTCAGTGAGTTACTTAACCTCAGGAGAGAAGGCTTCCTGGAGGAGGTGATGTCTGCATCTCACAACATATGGAGGAGTCAGCAAAGGGGAGGAGATGTGAGAAGAATGGACAGTCAAGGCAGGATCAGAGGAACAAAGAGAGCCCTTGAAATATATAGAAGGGATATGCTGACAGGTGAGGCTAGAAAATAGAGCTCAGGTAACGGAAGTCTTGATGGCCAAGCTGGTAAGAATAGGGGATTTTATCCGGAAAGCAATGAGGACCTGTTGAAGGGTTATAAACGAGAGAACCACATGATCAGATTTACAATTTTGGAAGCTCTATTCATCTGCCCTCATAAACGTCCCAAATTTCCTTGAGCTCCTGTCTCCAAGAGGGAGTCTGCAGAAGGTTAGGGGCAGCTCACAGCCACGCAAGGCCCATTTCCTTTATATCACCACAGTTTGAGCCCATTCCTTTAACTCCATGCTGTGATTTAACAAAGCTACTTTATCTCTCTGAACCACAATTTCTCCATCTACAATGTAAAGTAACAGCAGTTCTGTGGTTGGACTCTTATAAGAGTGAACCTGGGGTTCCATCTATAAATATCTAGTCTAGCACCTGGCCCATTAGACAAGCACAGTAAAGGAGCTTCCCTTCCCTCTCCTTTTTCCGAGATGCATTCTTCTTGTTCCAGGCTGAAAATAAACAATTTCTAAACATGTCCTTTGATTGATTGATTAGATGTTTGGTATTTTCCACAACAAAGGTCCGTCTAGTCAAAGCTATGGTTTTTCCAGGAGCCATGTATGGATGTGAGAGTTGGAGTATAAAGAAAGCTGAGCGCCAAAGCACTGACACTTTTGAACTGTGGTGTTGGAGAAGACTCTTGAGGGTCCCTTGGACTGCAAGGAGATTTAACCAGTCCATCCTAGAGGAAATCAGCCCTGAATATTCATTGGAAGAACTGATGCTGGAGTTGAAACTCCAATACTTTGGCCGCCTGATGTAAAGAACTGATTCATTGGAAAAGACTCTGATGCTGGGAAAGACCGAAGGTGGGAGGAGAAGGGGACTACAGAGGATGAGATGGTTGGATGGCATCACTGTCTCAAAGGACATGAGTCTGAGTGAACTCTGGGAGTTGGTGATGGATGGGGAGGCCTGGTGTGCTGCAGTCCNAGACTCTGATGCTGGGAAAGACCGAAGGTGGGAGGAGAAGGGGACTACAGAGGATGAGATGGTTGGATGGCATCACTGTCTCAAAGGACATGAGTCTGAGTGAACTCTGGGAGTTGGTGATGGATGGGGAGGCCTGGTGTGCTGCAGTCCATGGGATTGCAAAGGGTCGGATACGACTGAATGACTGAACTGAACTGAACTGATTTTCCACAATCGTAGTCTTGACTATCCATGAGCAACTCTGGGGTTCCCCAGGTGGCACTAGTGATAAAGAAACTGCTTGCCAATGCAGGAGACATAAGAGACATCAGTTCAAACCCTGGGACAGGAAAATCCCTTGGAGGAGGGCATGGCAGCCCATTCCAGTATTCTTGCCTGGAGAATCCTGTGGACAGAAGAGCCTGGCAGGCTACAGTCCATAGGGTTGCAAAGAGTTGGACACGACTGAAGCCACTTAGCATGCACACCTGCATGAGCAGCTCTGAAGGCCTCTAACATGGTAGTGACTCTGAATTTAGCTGAAGTCTCAAATTTGAATTACAGAAGCATAAAGATGGCAAGAAGGGCAAGTCATTTAGCAAATGAATCTGACCGTATTAGTCGGGTAAAGACTGGGCTGCTCTGACAAAGAGGTCCAAAATGCAATGGCTTAAACAATATGGAGAACTCTCTTTCACGAAACAGGCCTGAGGTAAGCTGTCCAGGCATCAAGGAGGCTCTGCTCCATACAGTCATTCAGGGACTCAGACTCCCATGTCCTATTGCTCCACCATCCCCTAGACTAGAATATTGTTGCTATCTGCCTAGTCCAAATTGAGTCACCATCACAGCTAGGTTCCAGTTGTCAGAGTAAAGAAGGGCTTTGCCCAGTGACCCAAGCCTCAGACCCACAAGTGGCCACATCACTGCTACTGGCAAGCACTCAGGCTCTGGTGTGCCTGTGCTCAGTACGGAGGCGGGGCCGACTCTCTGCAACCCCATGGACTGTAAACCGCCAGGCTTCTCTGTCCATGCAGTTTTCCAGGCCAGAATACTGGAGTAGATCACCATTTCCTGCTCCAGAGGATCTTTCCGATCCAGGGATAGAACCTGTATCTCCAATTTTGGCGGGTGGATTCTTTACCATGTGCCACCCGGGAAGCCCACACTCAGGCCCTTGGCTACATCTAACTGCTGAGAAGGGAAGGTTGGGAAATGCAATTTAGCTGACCAGCTACAGGCCCAGCTACGATCCTAACAACAGGACAAATGGAAGAATGGATTCTGGAAGCCAAACCATCTATCTGTCTCCCTGGCTGACCATCAAGCATCTGCAGGATATGAGACTTTGTTGTAAGTCACCATAGCTGCTTCAAAGATGCATACTGTTCACCCAACATGGCAGTTTACAATCTGGGGGAGCTGATAAGCCATTAGACAGGATATTGTCTCTCCACCTCAGCTACAGACCTTCCATTCCTTGTTTTTATAACCCAGGCCAAATTCACAATTATTTTATATTCTTGGCCCCTGTAGGCATTTGAGTCTGAGCCCTTGTTCTTTAATATCAATTGTAATACTTATTACCGAGGCTGAGATAATGCTATTGAGATGTTATGACAGAGATTCATACCACCCATCCTGCCACTTATAGGACTGTGTTATGTGCCATATCCTTTCATCCCAGTCGGCTTGCTGCTCACCAAAACCAGTGTTCTTCTCTTCACCCTGGGCACACAGCTAGACTACGTTTCCCAGCCTCCTCTGCAGCCAGGTGTGGCCATGGGACTGAGTCCTCTCCAGTGTAACATGAATAGAGACATTACTCAGGCCTGGCCCGTAAGACCTGCATGTACTCTTTAACTTCTGGTTGAAGGGATGGCTAGAATGACCTCCAGGGTGACCTTAGGAGCTACATCAGTTTTCCCAGATGATTACATGGAGAAGAGCTAGCACCAACTTGAAACCTAGGCTGTAATATGAACCAAAAGCCCTTTGTTAAACCATATACATTTGGGGCCTATTGTTACCACAATTAGCCCATCCGAACCAGTATACTCCATTTTATAAGTGTAGCAATGGGCACACAGAAAGGACAAGACATCTGTTCAACGTCACAAAGATAATGTGGAATGCAGGGGTTCAAACCCAGACCCACCTGTGTTCCAGATAACTCCTATGCCTTATCTTTTAGCCAGGTTTGTTGAGGTATTAGTTACATGCAAAAAACTGATCTTTTTTAAGAGTACAGTTTCATGACTTTTGATAATACAGTCATACACCCATTAACACCATCAAGATACAGAACATTTCTGTCATTCCCAAAAGGCCTCCTGTGCTTTTTGCCAGTCAGTCTCCTTCTATTATCCCCTCTTTCCCCAGCCCTTGGCAACCATTCATCTGGTTTCTGTCTTTGCACTTTTGGAATCACAGAATATGTGGCCTTTCAAGTCTGGCTTCTTTCACTAAGCATAATGATTTTCATATTTGCCCACATTGTCTCATATATCAGGAGCTTATTCCTTCACTGAGTAGTATCCAAGTGCATGGAAGTACCACTATTTGTTTACCAGCTGATGAAGATCTGGGTTTTTTCCAGGTCAGGGCTGTTACAAGTACAGTTTCTATGAATATTCACATACAGGTGTATGTGTGGACTTATATTTTCATTTCTCTGCAGACTGATGGATCAGAGAGAAAGTATACGTTTACCTTCATAAGAAACTGCCAAAGTATTTTCCAAAGGGATTTCCCAAATTTTTACGAACATGTCACCGAAAGTGAAAAATGAAGCCCTTGTTTCAACCACAACATGATCCAAAGCAAAAGCTTTAATAACCAGGAAGACAGTACTGAAATGTGTCAAAAGACATCAAAACAATGAGGAGCCATACGCCACTTACCTTCCAGGAGCCCAAGACACTGTGGTTCCAGAGGCAGCCCAACTAATGGAGGATGAGCATCCCCAGGAGAAATAAGCTTGACCCCTGGGCCATCAAATTGGTCTAGCCATGAAGTTGACCATAGAGATCAAGGTCACACTGGTGTTCACCAAGGATGATATCAAGGTCGATAAGTGTGAGGTCAAACACACTGTGGAGAAGCTCTACTACCTTGACCAGCCACAGCCAACACTCTGACCAGCTCTCATAGTGAGAAAACAGTGTACATTCAATCCCTGCTTATAGCACTTTGGGTGCTGAAAACAACAACAAAGAAAATTGTGATCATCTAGTCTGAGTTTGACTGGCTAATTCTAAATATAATATGCTTTTTTTTTTTNCATGCAGAGTACATCATGAGAAATGCTGGGCTGGAGGAAGCACAAACTGGAATCAAGATTTCCAGGAGTAATATCAATCACCTCAGATATGCAGATGACACCACCCTTATAGCAGAGAGTGGAGAGGAACTAAAAAGCCTCTTGATGAAAGTGAAAGAGGAGAGTGAAAAAGTTGGCTAAAAGCTCAACATTAAGAAAACGAAGATCATGGCATCTGGTCCCATTACTTCATGGGAAATAGATAGGAAAACAGTAGAAACAGTGTCAGACTTCATTTTTGGGGGCTCCAAAATCACTTCAGATGGTGATTGCAACTATGAAATTAAAACACACTTACTCCTTGGAAGGAAAGTTATGACCTACATAGATAGCATATTGAAAAGCAGAGATATTACTTTGCCAACAAAGGTCCATCTATTGAAGGCTATGGTTTTTCCAGTGGTCATGTATGGACATGAGATTTGGGCTGTGAAGAAAGCTGAGCACTGAGGAATTTATGCTTTTGAACTGTGGTGTTGGAGAAAACTCTTGAGAGTCCCTTGGACTGCAAGGAAATCTAACCAGTCCATTCTAAAGGAGATCAATCCTGTATGTTCATTGGAAGCACTGATGCTAAAGCTGAAACTCCAGTACTTTGGCCACCTCATGCAAAGAGTTGACTCATTGGAAAAGACTCTGATGCTGGGAGAGATTGGGGGGCAGGAGGAGAAGGGGATGACCGA
This sequence comes from Neotragus pygmaeus, assembly GCA_006410875.1. NCBI lineage: Eukaryota > Metazoa > Chordata > Mammalia > Artiodactyla > Bovidae > Neotragus > Neotragus pygmaeus. Next base: position 2,227,862 of record SJYV01020350.1, on the reverse strand, counting down.
GGATGAGATAGCTGGATGGCATCACTGACTCGATGGACATGAGTTTTAGTGAACACCAGGAGTTGGTAATGGACAGGGAGGCCCGGGGTGCTGCGACTCATGGGGTCACAAAGAGTCAGACACGACTGAGTGACTGAACTGAACTGAAGCATCCCAAAGGCCTCAAACCCTCAGGTGGTCACAAAGAAACATTACATTGTAGGGAGATAATATTTCCTCTTGAAGAAAAAATTACCATGGCTCTAAGCAAATAGCCTGGATGTTGGGCCAACTACAGGAGGCCCCCCAAAACCAGAGCAAGTTCTAGAAACTATAGAAACCAAGAATGGAAAGTCTGATGCTTGAGAGGACCAGCACAACTTCAACAGCAGGACCTGAGCAGCCCCAGAGGGAGCCAGCTGGGAAGGACTGCTTGGGAATCTCCTCAGTTTATCCCAAATTTCCTACATGGAGAGAAAATGAAGGGCTGAGGAAGGCAGGCGAGTCATATTAATAGTTAGCATCAACTTGGCAATCTTTACAAAAACTTTATGAATCACAAAGAAACTGAGACACAGGCAGTTAAGTAAATTTAACATCTCAAATCAGCAAAGCCAAGACTCTTACCCATTCTGTGTTTCTGTAGAAAAGTCTCCAAGAATCCAAGTGTGTCTGCAATAACATGTTTGAGTTTTTTTTTTCTTTCCTTTTTAATCATTCCTCTAGCCCCCCACACAGCAGACACAGAGGCTTGGCTGAGCCCCAGTGAAGGAGCATCTCAGTCACCACATGACTTGGTCCTTTCTGCAAGAAGGACAGTGTTACTCATAAGAGGGATCAGATTTCTATAAGATTCTAAGTCAAGTCTCTTCAAGTTCTCTGTACAGTAAGAGAGAGAATGAGGTTATTCTCTATCCATATCAGATGTTTTCTCTCTCTCAAAAGCACTCAAGTGTTTTTATTTATTGATTTTGCATGGTGGTGCTTTGGAGTCATATTTAGAAAGTTCTTCAGTGTAAATAAGAGAAAGATTTGCTGATGTTTATATCATTTAGGTTTCAAAGAAGCAGAATCACTAGGAAATAGATAAATAACGATTTGTGTGTGTGGGTGTGTGTGTGTTAAGGTACCCTGAGTGCATGCTCAGTTGCTGACTCTCTGTGACCCCATAACAATACCTACCAGGTTCTTCTGTTCGTGGGATTCTCCCACGCAAGAATACTGGAGTAGGTTGCCATGCTCTCTTCCAGAGGATCTTCCCAACCCAGGGATTGAACCTGAGTCCTCCATGTCTCCTGCACTGGCAGGCAGATTCTTTACCACTGAGCCACTGGGGAAGCCCAAAGTACCCTACTATTATTGCATTCTTTATCTTTCTTTATCTCTGTTACTATCTGCTTTATATATTTAAATGCTCCAGTATTAGGTGAATATGGATCAAAAAACTANCTCCAAATTTTTACCAGCAGTTGGCATTGTCAGTCTTTTGAACTTTAGTCATCCCAGTGTCTGTATATTAATATTTCACTTTGGTTTTAATTGACATTCCCCTGATGGCTAACAGTGCAGAGCATCTTTTCATGGGCCTCATAGCCATTTGTACATATTCTTTGGTAAAGAGTTTATTAAAAAATAATCTTCTGGCCATTTCTTAATTAGATTGTTTTCATCACAAATATTTTCTCCCAGATTGTGGCTTATCATCTCATCTCCTTAATCGTGTCTTTCAAAAGGCATACGTTTTCATTTTGATGAAATAGAATTTATCATTTTTTTCTATTATGGTTTGTGTTTTTCTGTGCTGTCAGTTTTTTTTATATGATTTAAAATTGTGTTTAGGCCTCATCCAGAGAACTTTCTCTGCAAGATGAAATTGGATGTTTTTAGAAGGCTAAATTTACACTTCAGATTTACTTGGGGGAAGGGAGTACGGAGGGGTAAGTGACTTTTCATTTGGTGTGTTGTGACTTTTTAAAATTTGTGCTTATGACACTAATCACCAAGTGAGAAAGAAAAAATAATAGGGTGACTTGAAAAGGCAGGTCAGAAGTTTTGTGAGCATTAGATTCTCTTAGCAGAAGCCTGATTAAGGAAGTAAAAGAGGACGGAGTCTTGCCAAATGAGCAGAACATAAAAACAAGGCCCAAGGGCCTGGCACAAACTATCTGAAACCTGCAGGCAGGTCTCCAACCCACAACCTGCACTTGACCGAAAGAAAATGATTTCTACTGCTCAACGAGGCTCCTTCCTGGAAGGGCCATTTACTCCCTTGCACGCTAGGCGGACTTTAATAAGCAAAGCACACAACTTCTTGCAAACAGCCCAGGCAGGAGGGTTAACTCATTATTTCTCCTGCTATTACAACCAGTCAGATGATTCTGGAACAATCTGAGTCCCAGTGTAGCAGGAGGGGCCAACAGTAGATCACCGATTTCCCATGGCTCTTGCAGCGTCCTACTGACTGCAGAGCCCATTGGAGCCAGCCCAAGGAATTTGGGGGTTGACATTATGTGGCTGCCAAGCCTACAACTGCTGACCCGGGCTAATTTGAGATGGCATCCGTGCTTGCTGCTGTGTTATAGGTTCATTCCGTAGCCATTCCCATAAGGGCTTGTCACAAAAAATGGCACAGAAGGTCACATGGTCTGGACTCATTGAAAATTAAAGGCTGCCTGTCTAAATCTGGATTTTTAAAGAAAGAGACACACTAGGTAGTAAAAAAGAGAGTCCCTGAACTTTGATGTTGGAAGGCTAGAGTTAGACTTGCCAGATTTACTAGCTGTGTGACCAAGAGCAATGTATTCCACCTCCCTGGTCCTCAGTTTGTTGTTTAGTCATTAAGTTGTGTCCAACTCTTTGCAAAATCTATGGCTATAGCCCGCAAGGCTCCTTTGTTCATGGGATTTCCCAAACAAGAATACTGGAGTAGGTTGTCCTTTCCTTCTCCAGAGTATCTTCCTGATCCAGGGATCAGATCCGTGTCTCCTGCATTGCAGGCAGATTGTTTTACTGCTAACCACCTGGGGAGTCTCCTCACCTATAAAACAGGAATCGATGAAATCACAAAGAGTACATGTAATGATGCCAAAATGCCCAGCTCAGCTAGCCCCTAGCCCACAGTGAGCTGTTAGTAAATATGAGTCCCCTCCCTGCCCCTCACTCTTCTTTCCCCTACAGATAGTTGGAGAACAAGTCAGTGAAATAAACAGCTAGAGTTAATACTCAGCCCCCTCAAATGTTAAGTTGGAGCAGCCACTATGGAAAAAGTATTGATATTCCTTAAAGCTAAAGATAGAGCTACTATATTATCCAGCAATCCCACTCCTGGGCCTATATCTGGAAAAGACAAAAACTGTAATTCCAAAAACTACATGCATCCCAGTGTTCATAGCAGTACTGTTTACAATAGCCAAGATATGCCTGCGTGCTCAGTCACTTCAGGAGTGTCCGACTCTCTGCGACCCCGTGGACCATGGCCTGCCAGGCTCCTCTGTCCAAGGGATTCTCCAGGCAAGAATACTGGAGTGGGTTGCCATTCCCTTCTCCAGTGATAAAGTATGAAATGAGTGAAGTGAGTGAAGTGAAGTCGCTCAGTTGTGTCCGACTCTTGGCGACTCCATGGAGTGTAGTCCGCCAGGCTCCTCTGTCCATGGAAGCAACCTAAGTGTCCACCAAATGACAAATTAAGATGTGTGTATACACATTGGACTACTACTCTGCCGTAAAAAGAATGAAAATATTGCCATTTGCAGCAACGTGGATGAACCTAGAGCTTATCATACTTAGTAAAGTAAGACAGAGAAAGGCAAATAAACATTGTGTGTGGAATCTTAAAAAGTGTTAAAAAATGAACTTATTTACAAAACAGAAATAGACTCACAGACATAGAAAGCAAATTTATGGTTACCAAAGGGGAAAAGAAGGAGGGGGAGGGATAAATTAGGAGTTTAAGAATTAACTGATACAAACTACTATATTTAAAATATAGGTAAACAACAAGAATTTACTATATAACCCAGGGGAAAATATTCAATATCTTGCAATAATAGTAATAAAATAAATCTGAAAAAAATAAAAGTAATAAAATAATCTGAAAATATGTATATATGTGTAAATAACTGAATCATTTTGCTGTGTACTTGACACTAACACAATACTGTCAATCAGTTAGACTTCAATTAAAAAATTTTTTAAATCTCATCCCCTTCATAGTTGTGAACATGGACATATTGTATGACCGCTGTGTGTTTCAGCTTTCGTATTTTTATTGATCTGGGCAACATCAACAGTGAAAGCAGAAGCAGCTGCTTAAGTGAAGTGTGTTCCAAGAAGAGAAGCAGAATGAAGTTAGAACAGGGATTACACGAGCCCTCAAGGGTCAGCTGGAGGATAGAGTGAAATTTGAAGGAAACAAGGAGAATGGGTCCAGCAAGTGCCTGCCCAGTGAAATGTGGAAGCCACACAGAGCACTAGGAAGAAAAGATCTAATACATCCCCAGGGTACTTGGCACTCAGGAGCTTATTTATTTCAGGGAAGAGATGGAGGTAAAGGTGGTGGAACCATGAGGTCAGTAGATACAAGTTGTGTCCAAGTTGAAAATGATGGGGGGGGAAGTAACTATAATTAAAAAGCTAGACTGGCCCAGTGGTTGAGACTTCAACTTTCAATGCAGGGGGTACTAGTTCAATCCTAAGATCTCATATGCCTCATGGCCAAATAAATAAATAAATAAATAAAGCAGAAGCAATATTCAAAATTAATTAAAGACTTTTTNTAAAAAGCTAGACTGGCCCAGTGGTTGAGACTTCAACTTTCAATGCAGGGGGTACTAGTTCAATCCTAAGATCTCATATGCCTCATGGCAAAAAAAAAAAAAAAATATATATATATATATATAAAGCAGAAGCAATATTCAAAATTAATTAAAGACTTTTTAAAAGAGGGGAAAATACTAAAGCCGGTAGGGTTAAGTCATAATGTCAAGACAAGGAAGATTTGGCTCATTAAAACGTCACAGGAAGGAAAGGGAGAAGATAAGGAAAGACATCAGGAGCCAGGAGTTTTGCAGGGTCAGTGTGGGAAGCCAACATCCAGGTCACCGCAGTGTTTGGTGAAACCCTTCACAGGGGGCCATTGGATTAACTTGCAACATTGACTACTGAGTGATAGAGAGCAAGGTCAGGGTGGTAAACAGCCCTAGTGACTCTGTAACATGGCACTGGTCCAGGGAGGGAGTGTGTACCTGGGCTTCCACCTGAAGCGCCAATCTCTAGAAGGTGCTAGGAGCAGGTGGAAGTTGGCGAGTCACTGTCTATGGGCTGCTCACAAGCATGATCCAGTTATGAGTTCAGTTCAGTTCAGTCGCTCAGTTGTGTCTGACTCTTCATGACCCCATGGACTGCAGCACACCAGGCTTCCCTCTCCATCACCAACTCCCGGAGCTTGCTCAAATTCATGTCCATCAGGTCAGTGATGCCATCCAACCATCTCATCTTCTGTCATCCCCTTCTCCTCCCGCCTTCAATCTTTCCCAGCATCAGGGTCTTTTCCAGTGAGTCAGTTCTTTGCATCAGGTGGCCAAAGGATTGGAGCTACAGTTTTAACATCAATGAATATTCAGGACTGATTTCCTTTACAATTGACTGGTTTGGTCTCCTTGCAGTCCAAGGGACTCTCAGGAGTTTTCTCCAACACTGCAGTTCAAAGCATCAGTCCTTCATCACTCAGCTTTCTTTATAGTCTGACTCTCACAACCATACATGACTACTGGAAAAACCATAGCGTTGACTAGACAGACTGTTGTCAGCAAAGTAATGTCTCTGCTTTTTAATATGCTGTCTAGTTTGGTCATAGCTTTTCTTCCAAGGAGGAAGCATCTTTTAATTTCATGGCTGCAGTCATCATCTGCAGTGATTTTGGAGCTCAAGAAAATAGTCTCTCACTGTTTTCATTGTTTCCTCATCTATTTGCCATGAAGTGATGGGACCAGATGTTATGATCTTCATTTTTTGAATGTTGAGTTTTAAGCCAGCTTTGTCACTCTCCTCTTTCATTTTCATCAAGAGGCCCTTTAGTTCCTCTTGGTTTTCTGCCATAAGAGTGGTATCCTTTACATATCTGAGGTTATTGATATTTCTCCCGGGAATCTTGATTCCAGTTTGTCCTTCATCCAGCCCAGCATTTCACATGATGTACTCTGCATATAAGTTAAATAAGCAGGGTGACAATAAACAGCCTTGACACACTCCTTTTCCAGTTTGGAATCAGTCCATTGTTCATGTCCGGTTCTAATTGTTGCTTCATGACCTGCATATAGATTTCTCAGAAGGCAGGTAAGGTGATCTGATATTCTCATCTCTTTAAGAATTTTCCAGTTTGTTGTGATCTACACAAAGGCTTTAGTGTAGTCAATGAAGCAGAAGATTTTCTGGAATTCTCTTGCTTTTTCTATGATCTCACTTGGATCATAAGGGTGGACACTATTTCCATTCCCCTTTGGAATCTGTGAAGGTCATGGGCCATCAAGGACAGCAGAACAGGAGGAGGAGCAGAGAATTGTGAGATCTGGGGAGAAAGCGCAATCGTTTGGGGATCTAGGTGATAGTGGTTTTGACTTATGTCTCTCTTGTCCTTTGCAAAGTACTTTCACTGGTATTATTTTAATTTTGGAAGGATTAGTTCCATTGTACAGAACTGGGAAACAGCTGGCTTATTCAAGATCACACAGTGGGGAGTGGCAGGGCTGGGATGGAGATCTCTATTTCTGTGATTCATGGTTCAATTCTCTCCCTACCAGGGTGCTTCTGAAATCATCCAAACATACATTTCTTAAGTACTCTTGTGTGCTAGGCACCACGTGAAGGCATTGACAATGAATTTCATGAGTGGCAGACGTGTTAGTGTGCCTAACACCCACTCCACACTCTTTGTTGCTACTGAACTCTGATTTAATTTGAGGTAACAACATGTATTTGACTGGACCAAACAGCACACGACAATCCTGCTTCTCAGTTTCCTTGCAGCTTAAGGGTGTAAAGTGACCTATTTCTGGCCAACAAGATATAATGAGAAACCCCCCAGGTAGGGTTTCTGAGAAGACTATACTTTTTTTTTTTTTTGGCCATCTTAGTTCCCTGACTAGGGATTGAACTCAGGACTCAGCAGTGAAACCACTGAGTCAGTGCTGGACAGCCAGGGAACTTGCCTCTACTTTCTTGAGAAAAAGGGACAGGCTCAGCTGTGTCCCCCAGCTTCCTTCTGCTTCCCTAGTCCCCTTTCCCCTGCCTCACTCTTGACATGAGGCCTCGGGATTGCATCCTGCAACCATGAGACCACAACACCAGCTTGTGGAAGATGAAGAGAGGAATTCATACCTCTGGCAGCATTGTTGAACAGCTGAACCAATACCTGTGTCCCCCACAAAACCTTTATTTACTCTAGCCTTTGGTGCTAGACTTCCTATTACCTGAAGATGAATGTATTATAATTGATAAACAGGCCCACTCAGTGAGGCAAGCCCCAAAACCGATAATCCAACTGGATTCTATTCTATTTTATTTATTTGTGTGTTTACAGATACCAGGTGCCATGGCCAATTTTATGTGTCACCTTGACTGGATCACAGATACTTAGTCAAACATCATTCTGGTTGTTTCTGTGAAGATGTTTTTGGATAGGATGTGGATGTGAGAGTTGGACTGTGAAGAAGGCTGAGTGCCGAAGAATTGATACTTTTGAACTGTGGTGTTGGAGAAGACTCTTGAGAGTCCCTTGGACTGCAAGGACATCCAACCAGTCCATTCTGAAGGAGATCAACCCTGGGATTTCTTTGGAAGGAATGATGCTAAAGCTGAAACTCCAGTACTTTGGCCACCTCATGCGAAGAGTTGACTCACTGGAAAAGACTCTGATGCTGGGAGAGATTGGGGGCAGGAGGAGAAAGGGATGACCGAGGATGAGATGGCTGGATGGCATCACTGACTCGATGGACATGAGCCTGAGTGAACTCTGGGAGATGGTGATGAACAGAGAGGCCTGGCATGCTGCGATTCATGGGATTGCAAAGAGTCAGACATGACTGAGCGACTGAACTGAACTGAACATTTAAATAGGAAGACTGAGTAAAACAGATTGCCCTGTCTAATGCTGGTGGGCCTAATCCAATCAGTTGAAGGTCTGACTAGCTCAAAACCTTGACTATTCCCCCAACGGAAGGGAATTCCTCCTGTTTGACAAGCAAGGACATTGAGGTTGTTTTGTTTTGTTTTGTTTTTTCCTGCCTTCAGGCTCAAACAGAAACATCAGCTTTCCTGGGTCTCCAGTTTGCCAGCTGCAGATCTAGGAACTTGAGAGCCTAGATAATTATGTGAACCAATTTCAATAAATGAATAATAGATAGGTAGATAGACAGATAAATCCTATTGGCTCTGTTTCTCTGGAGGACCTTGAATAATATATCAGCTGTCTTTTTTTTTTCCCTACAAACACTTGTATCTAGAGGGTCAGAGCAGTTATTTTCACAATAACCCAGAAATGGAAATAGCTCATGTGTCTATCAATAGGAGAATGGACAAACAAACTGCGATATATCCATATGATGGAATACTACTAAGCAATAAAAAGGAACCACTGTTGGTACATGCAAAATCATGGAAGCATCTCAAAAGCATTACGCCAAGTAAACAAAGCCAGACCTAGAAGACCACATACTATATGGCTTCATTTATATGAAATTCTAAGAAAAGGTGACTCTGATATATAGTGGTTTTAAGCAGATGAGTAGTAGCCAGGATCAGGTACAAGGCAACTTTGGCATCATAGAAATATATTCCCTATCGTTATTATAGTGGTGGTTACATGGGTGTATACACTTGTCAAACTCATTAAACTAAAGGTTCGATTCCTGGTCAGGGAGCTAGATCCCTCATGACGCAGCTAAGAGTTGGCATGCTGCAATGACGATCCCACTTGCCACGGCTGAGACTCGGCACACCCAAATAAGTAAATAAATTTTTTTACAAAAGTTGGACCATAGAGATATGGTGGCTTCTGAGTATGATGAGAACACAGAGAAGGAAGTGACTAACTCTGTTTGGGAAAACCAGGAAATGCTGCAGCGATGAGGGTAGTGGGGAAAAAACAGCTAATGCTGACTATTCAGGGAGCATGGATGTGAGACGGGTGGGATTGGACTTCTGCATGGGAAACAATCAGCCTAACTCATTTCCTAGATGTCCTTCAACTCTGAAGTGCTGGGATCAGAGGTCGCATTCTCAGGAAGCAGGAAGAAGTCTGGGGCTTGAGGAAGGAACCATTACCCCTGCAGCCAGGAGGGGCATGTAATCTATTTACCCATGAGTGGGCCACAGACCCATCCAAAAGAGGCACAGACCCTAGCCAGTCCTGGTCTGGAAGGCCCTTGTCGGGTCAGCACTGACCCTTTCGCTGTTGAATGGTGGGGTGGTGGGGGTCCCCAGGGAGGCTCAGAGCCTTGGGGGAGGCAAAGGAAGCGGCAGGCCCTACAGAGCCTTTTTTCGTATTTTAGCAGGCACTCCCTGCCCACACGGATGACCTCTCCTCCCTTCCGCTGCCAGAGTCATGCCTGATTATCACCAGCTAATGAGAATTCCTGGCCTTGGTCAACGGCCCACATTCAGGAATTTGCTATTCATGAGAAATGTCAACTTTACGAAAACGCGCCCTGTGGGTCAGCTCTTTTTCCCACATTCAGGGTTTACAGCTGACGGGAGTTTGTTTCACATGATCTGCTGATGAGGGAAGAGGTCGTAATCCAGGAAACTGCTCTGGCAAATCACCCCTGAGCCAGCAGAGCCTTCTGGAACATTCTTTTTATGTTTCCCCTTAGAAACCACTTGGAAAGGGAAGCGTTGGGATTTAAACAAGGCTCCGGTGGGAGACGTGGTGCCCAAAGGGATAACAGAGCAGGCAGAGGAAGCCACCACAACCTGAACTCACTTTTCCCAGTGTGCACACAGAACGGCTGCTGGATTGAGAGGAATACTGGAAACTTCACAGGAACTGCAGGGTGATGAGATGAGAACTGTTATTCGGGAGTATGACATTTCGTGATATGACATTACTTTATTCATTGATAGGACTGAAAGTATTAAGTCCCCTTTGCATAAGTCAGACAGAGGAGAAATATATGACATCGTTTATATGTGTAATCTAAAATAAAATGATATAAAATGAGCTTATAAGACAGAAAGAGACTCACAGACTTAGAAAACTAACTCATGGTTGCCAGGAGGAAGGGACAATTAAGGACTCTGGGAAAGTCATGTACACACTGCTATATTTAAAATGGATAATCAACAAAAACCTATTGTATAGCACAGGGAACTTTGCTCAATGTTATGTGCCAGCCTGGATGGGAGCGGAGTTTGGGAGAGAATGGATACATGTATATGTTTGGCTGAGTCCCTTCACTATTCATCTGGAACTATCACAACATTGTTAGTCAGCTACACCCTAATACAAGATGGTTTTGGTGTTAAAAAATAAAATTAAAAATAAAAAATTCCGCTTTGTATCACATGCACACTTTCTGGCCCTGAGTAAATGGTGGGATTCATTTCAACAAAGCACCCACCCCTTGGAGAGCACTGCCCTACGCCTGGTCACTTGACTTAACTTTTTTGCTCCTAAACTGACTTCTGGACCAACAGATGATTACCTGCATAAAGATAACAGTGCCATCATATGGAGTCCAGCAGGGCCTGTCAGGATATTTCTGAAGGTGAACTTTCTTTTGTGAGGAGACCCTGGATTTTCGGGGTTTGGCATAATAATTCTGGATGGAGCCACGCACAGGAAATACTAAAACTCTACAAGCTCTCTTGGAGAGAACAGGAAGTGCTGGGCTCCCACTGGCCCCTGCCCCGTCGCCCACACCCTTCCCCATCAGGCAGCACTGGCTCGCCTCAAGGGCCCACGAGCCCCCGCCAAGTTCCAGAGAACTACAGCAGCAGAGTCAACTAAATCCTAATGACGGGGTTTGCATGGCTCCCCGAGGTTGACAAGGGCTCTCAACCAAGCCCCTGACAGCCCAACAAGGAAGGTTCAGAAGACTTTACCAAGACTGGGAAACGGGGTCCTAGAGAAGTGCCCCACATCACACAGCTAGTTGAGGGGGAAATCATTTAGTTATCAACACGTCGGTCTGTGAAGTCAGAGGAATCTCGCTGAAACCCTGGCTGGCTGCGCTCAGCTTATTACCTCACTCCTTGGAGCTGGTCTCCTCCCCTGCCAGGGGGCTCAGCTCCATTGTGTACCAGCTGTGTGATTGTACCTGAGTCTCTTCTATAAAGTGGGGATGATATTGGTACCCACAGCACACATAACGCAGTAACTCTCACAAGCATATGTAGGGAGAAAGAAGCCAAACCCAAAGGGCCACGCTGCGTGATTCATTATATTTGATGATCAAAAATAAGCCAACTGCTTAATGAGCATAGGATTTCCTTGCAGAGTGCTGAAAATGTTTTGGAACTACATAGAGCTGGTGGTTTCACAACCCTGTGAATGAACTAAATACTGCTAGATTGCACATTTTAAGTGGTGGCTTTTGCTATGTGAATTTCACCTTAATTAAAAACAATTTTTTTTAATGGACCAAACTCATCTTCAGTGATGCATGTCAAAAGAGAGATCACTTGAGGGTGGGGAGATGGTGAAAACTCAGAGAGGACACGAAGGAGCCTGCTGGGAGATGTCCTGTATCTTAATGTGGGTGCTGGTGATCGCAGAGGTAAAAATTGATCGAGCTCCATGCTTGAGATGCATGCACTTAGAGGGCTGTTATAAAAATTAAATGAGGGCACCCTCAGCAAGCTCTTCAAACAGTTCTGGCACATAATAAATGCTCGATAATTTGTAACTCCCATTCGTTGCATTATCTCTTACTGTTAGAAGGATTGGATGATGCAATACACACAGGGCATTTAGTATAGGAGCTGGCTTTTCATACAGGCCCCCCATAGAGGCAATTTTCACTCATTTAGAATTGAACCCAAACTTTCTGGCTTAAGATTCAGAGTGTTTTGCAAAGCACCATGCTGCTCACTCCTGGGGGTCCGTTCGACATTAGTTCTGTGGGGAAAAAAAGCCCAAGACTTAAGGATTAGGGGTCGGTACCACATTGCACTGATTCTAGACAAACTAGGCTACTTCCCCCTGGCCCAGGTACAAAGCAAACCATTTGCCATCACACAGGCAGAACACGGAAAGGGAAGGCATCTCCCATTCACCCGAGGGCTGATGGTATATGGGGAGAGACTATCCTTGTTAAATCCTGCTTTCATTGGGCCCTGACAAGCAGAGCCTATCCAGATTGTTAACATGTTCATTCTATTTGCCTCCTATGCTGCCGGGTTACATTTGCTTGGCGAGCTTCATATAAGCCTGAAAGCATGACACCCTCCCTCCGCTGAGCCACTCAGTCTCAGGTGTCAATATATCCTCACCTCTCAGCCTTCATTCATTGTGTCTGTCCTTCCAAATTCAGCTCTCTGCAGGCATCAGTTCTGCTTTAGGGCTTGGTTGTCTTTTCAGCCCAAGAAGAGGTCCTGGAAGTTAATAATAGTAACTTAAAAATGCCCGAGGAAAGAAGGAAGAGAGTCGGGGGCTCCCCAGTCAGGCAAACCTTTCAGAACAGAGTCCTTTCCCTACCTTCTGATCCAAAGAAGGTTTGTTCAGGAAGAAAACCCTGAAGAAGGAGGCTGATCTTGAGTGCGAAAGGCAATGGCTTCCTGGTTCATTCTGAGTCCATTTAGAAAACGTTATCAAGATTCAGAATTGCAGTAATTTTTGCTTTGGGTGGGCGGGAAGCGGAGGGGAGGGTGCTTAGGTACAAAAAAAGGTTTGTGTAATTTTTTTGTTTGTGTAATGTTTTTGTCTTGTTTTCACCCTTATCTCTTATCAGCATGATAATTTCACAAGCATAGAGTGTCAACCACAACACATTTTCATCTAAACTAACTGAATTTAGATCTTAAAAGTAAGTGCAACCTCTTACTCCATGGTCTTCCAAAACCCATAATTCCAAAAGTGAGCATGAGAAAAGCATCAGGCAAATCCCAATTGAGGAACAGTCTAGAAAATATCAGACTGTTACTCCTCAAACCTCATTAAAAGGTCAAACTCAAAAGGTCATCAAAAGCAAAGAAAATTCTAGAAACTTTCATCGTCAAGAGGAGCCTTCAGTTCAGTTCAGTTTAGTCGCTCAGTCATGTCCGACTCTTNTACGGATCCTATAACAGAGACGACAAGAGACAGTTACAGCCCTGAGGCATACAAGAGACCCAACCAGACAGCCAGAGATAATAGGAAGGTCGCTACTCCAATCAGGGGCCCTCAGAGCCCACAGATCCACCTGGTACTCCTGCTGTCTTGCCGGTCACACTGTTTCACTGATCCCAGGGTAGATAAGGTGCGACCTAGGAAAATGAAAGAAGACTCAAGGAGCTGTGGGGACTGCAGACATGTTTACTCTCTCTAGGCAGCAGCAACTGGGAGTCTTCAAAGACTTCTGATATCCTAAGACAGACAAAAGTGGCCCATGGCCAAGTGGGCGCACAGGCGCAGTGCTACCAAGGTCAGCAATATCACTGTTTACAAAACAGAAGTTATGAGGCTGTGAGAGAATGGGGCAGGAGAGCCTGACTGACGCCGTGTTGTCGGTGACTTTCTTCACACCTGCGTTATCATAACTCACCATTACCACTTGCAAAGACTCCCTGTGGGTGCAATACTGCACTGAATACTTTTCATACATGACTTAACTTTGAACTTTACAGAAATCCTACAAGGTCAGGTAGGTTAACAGATAGGCTCCAGAGACAAGGCAGCCTGCATTTGAATCCCGTTTGCTCTGCTTAATATCTCCATGACATTTTCCCCCCACCTCTCAGTTGCCTCTCTGTAAAATGGGAATAACAATGTTACTAATTTCAGAAAGCCATAATGACAAGTAAATGAGGAAGTTCATGTCCAGTGCTTAGGGAAGTGCCTGACGCATAGTAAGTGCTCCGTCAACACTGCTGTTATTATCATCTTTTTTACAGATGAGGGAATTGGGGCTAACAGAGAACAAGTTCAAAATAGCACAGTAAGTAGAAGAAATAACGTCTGAGCTCCAGACTCTATCACTCCAAAGGCTGTGTTATTAACCATGTTTCTAGACCACTTCCCTCTGGAGAGACTCAGAGGTAATTTGTGTTCTGGGTCCTATAGGTCGTCAATCCACAGCACATCAGCTCTCTACACCCAGCAGGGAGTCGATCCCAAGACATCAGGACTACCTTCCTCACCTGGCTCAGCCAAACTTTTCAGTCTCTTCCAAGCCCCTTCTTCCCTCATCATTTATGAGCCCTTGATCTACCTTCACTGGCATCACCTACCTTGGATCAACAGGTATGGACACTCCATACATGTCGATTAAATTGAATTAAACAATTAGCCTTCCTTCATCCATACAGCAACCTTTGAGAACTAAAGAAAAGATCATGATTTCATTGGGACTCGTGTTCCTATAATTAGAATATTCATACAGTTAGTTATTAAAGAATTCCCCTAAATCAGGGCTTTTCAAACTTTAGTGGGCATTGGAATCATCTGCAGTGCTTGTTAAACCCAATTACTGGGCCCCATCCCCTGAGTTTCCTGCTTGATAGGTCTGGAGTGGGACTTGCTAATTTGCATTTCCAACAAGTTCTCAGGTGATGCCCATGCTGCTGAAATAAAAGATCACCATTAGAACACCATCACCACCAGGGTAATGATTGCCGCAGGCAAGATCACTGATAGATGCTAATATTAGTGAGCAAAGTACTAAAGAAAAATAGGATATTTGTACAGTCTCAAAGCATCTCCAACAAGTATTTATTCACTATGGAGGTGGTTTTTATACTTGTTCACCAATTGTTTGCTTGTTCTCCCTCCAGGAATGGAGTTCAATTCCCCTCCCCTGAATGTGGGTTGGATTTAGTGACTTGCTTCTAACAAATAGAGTATGGGACATGGGACAAGCAGTATAGTAACTTCATAGTGGGAAAACCTGGCAGATGCCACCCTCACTAAGTGGTCAAGACTAAACAAGAAATAAGTCCCATTGATACCGTGTACCTCCTAATATGTCGTGATAAGGGTACTTCACCTTTATGATTGTCTTCCCCAAAATTCATAGCCTCAGTCTAATCAAGAGAAAACATGAGGCCAATCAAAATTGAGAAATATTCTACAAAATAAATAGGCAACTCTTTTCTAGGTCTTCCCTGGTGGGAAGAGTCAGGCAGTCAGTAAAGAGTCTGTCTGCAATGCAGAAGACCTGGGTTCAATCCCCGGGTAGGGAACATCCCCTGGAGAAGGAAATGGCAACCCACTCCAGTATTCTTACCTGGAGAATTCCATGGACAGAGGAGCCTGGTGGGCTACAGTCCCATGGGGTCACAAACAGTGGGAAACTTACTGAGTGACTAACACTTTCACTTCACTTTCAAAGGTTTTAAAGTCAAAGAGGAAAGACCAAATAAATGTCACAGGTTAAAAGCAAAGAGGAGCTATGCTGCTGCTGCTGCTGCTAAGTCGCTTCAGTCGTGTCCGACTCTGTGCCACCCCACAGATGGCAGCCCATTGGGCTCCATCATCCCTGGGATTCTCCAGGCAAGAACACTGGAGTGGGTTGCCATTTCCTTCTCCAATGCATGAAAGTGAAAAGTGAAAGTGAAGTCGCTCAGTCGTGTCTGACTCAGCGACCCCATGGACTGCAGCCTACCAGGCTCCTCCGTCCATGGGCGTTTCCAGGCAAGAGTACTGGAATGGGATGCCATTGCCTTCTCCGAGGAGCTATGGTAATCAATATAATATATTATCCCAAATAACATATTATTTGGGATATATTGAAACAGAGAAAGGAAGTTAGTAACCTTTTAAAAACTGGTAAAATCCAAATAAAACCTGTAGTTTAGTTAATAGTAGGTCTGCTTCTCAGTTTAGATAAATGTGCCACAGTGATGTAAGATGTTGACACTGGGGCAGGACTGGATACATAGTTTGGTGGATATAGTCAAGGCTATGGTTTTTCCAGTTGTCATGTATGCATGTGAGAGTTGGAACATACAAAAGACTGAGCACCAAAGAAATGATATTTTCCAACTGTGGGGCTGGAGAAAACGCTTGAGAGTCCCTTGGACAGTAAGGAGATCAAACTGGTCAGTCCTAAAGGAAATCAACCCTGAATATTCATAAGAAGGACTGATGCTGATGCGAAGAGTTGACTCATTGGAAAAGACCCTGATGCTGGGTAAGACTGAGGTTAGAAGAAGGGGGCAACAGAGGATGAGATGGCTGGATGGCATCACCTACTCAATGGATATGAGTTTGAGCAGACTCCAGGAGATATTGAAGGACAGGGAAGCCTGGTGTGCTGCAATAGATGGGGTCACAGAGTCGGACACGACTAAGCAACTGAACAACAAGTACAATGGATAGCCTACATTTGCTGAGACTCTGTTGCAGGTCAGGCATGTGGGAAATGTTTTACAGGCATGGTCTTATCTATGCACAATCTCAGGAGGTGAGAATTCTCTCCAACCCCATTTCACAGATAAGGCAACTGAGGCTGAGATGGGTGAGTTCCCTCTATGGGTAAATTCTAGAGCCACACTGCAAATCCTGGGCCACTGGGACCCTGGTTTCCTCACTTTGCCACCCTGCTAGTTGGGACTAAGCTACCCCTACAGCTGTACAAACTGGCCATGGGTTACTTTGTTTACTCCTTGCTCTCCTCTTGTGGGATCCCAGTGAGGTCTCTTAGGAATCTGTGAAATGGCAGTTTCAAGTCCTTCCTGGCCTCCAAGGTGAGTTTCTGAGACCCTGGAGGAGCTGGCCAGCTGAACCAAGTCAGAGAAGTCAGGTGGCTCTCTGCTCACCTGCACTGACTAATACCGAGGTCAGCAAGAAGTGGATAGGCTGATGGTCTGGGTACTTGCCTGCTCCCTGAGACTGGCCCTCCCCTCCAAACTGTCCCCTAGAACAGTCAACACTTTGACCTGGTGAGCCTGCAACCCAGAAGGAAAAGAACGTGTACGAAAAAGGAAAGAGGAGTTCATGCATGCACTCCCATGACAAAGGAAACACTAATCTTGACTGAAACCCCAGGCCAGGCTCTTTGTGTTTTTATCACCCATCCTGCCAGCAACCCAGCAACTCCTCAAAACACTGCAATCCTGCAGTTCCACTGAGCACCGCCACCCTGGCATTTCTGCAGCCCTGGAAAACACTTATTTTTGTATCCATTATATACATCAGGAAATGATGGCTCAGAGAGACCTTGCAACTTGCTAAAGGTCACAGAGCAAGTTGTTATTATTGTTTAGTCACTAAGTCATGTCCGAGTCTTTGTGATGCTATGGACTGTAGCCCACCAGGTTCCTCTGTCCATGGGATCCTCCATCCAAGAATACTGGAGCGGGTTGCCATTTCAAACTTCTTCAGGGGATCTTCCCAACCCAGGGGGATCGAACACATGTCTCCTGCATTGGCAGGCGGATTCTTTACTACTGAGCCACCAGGGAAGGCCTGTAAGGAAGGAGCAAGGCTGGGATCCAAATCCAAGTCTATCTGACTTCCCAGCCCCGGTTCTGTTCACACAGGTGGCACCTTGAACCAGGCTCTGAAGAGGCTTACCTCATGTAATCCTCACCACCCCACCCTTGGGGGCAGATGGCATTGTCAACGCAACTGAGGCAGAGAGCAGTCACAGGAACTGTCTGGGTCATACAGCTAGTGAGCTACAGAGCCGGGTTTCCCTACCAGGTTTCTCTCACCCTGTAGTTCAAACGTTCTCCTGCCAGCCCTGGGAAGTATCAAATCTAAAAAGCTTTCTCCAGGTTTCCCTAGGAGAGTCCAGTGTTTACTGACATGATAGAACTCTGTATTTATTTGTGGGAATAAATATAAAAGATGAACATCTGCCAAAATGGGGGAGCAGATTAGCCACACATCAAGAGCATATTCTTTAGAGTGAGACTCCCTGGGTTGAGATCTCATATTCTAGCTGTGTGACTAGAACAAGTTACTTACCCTCTCTGGGCTTTCACATACCCATCTGTAAAATGGGACCAATAAGAATCCCTTACACACAAAGCTGTTATATGAATGAAATGAGGGGACTTCCCTGGTGGTCCAGTGGTTAAGAATCTGCCTTCCAGTGCAGGGGGTATAGGTTTGAACCCTGGTCAAGAAACTAAGATCCCACATGCCAAGAAACAACTAAATCCACCAATCTCTAGAGCCCATTCAACACAACTGGAGAGTCATCAATAAATAAATATTGAAAAAGAGAAGAAAAAAAAAAAGAATGGAATGAGGCTGTGCCTATAAAGTGCTAAGGTAGTGTTGGGGAAATACAGAGTACTCAGCCCGTCTGGGTTCCGATCACCACTGTTATTTGAATTCCTCTCTTTCTGCATTCATAATTTGCACAGGTTATCCATCAGTGTGTCGAAGACATAGTNAAAAAAAAAAAGAATGGAATGAGGCTGTGCCTATAAAGTGCTAAGGTAGTGTTGGGGAAATACAGAGTACTCAGCCCGTCTGGGTTCCGATCACCACTGTTATTTGAATTCCTCTCTTTCTGCATTCATAATTTGCACAGGTTTTCCATCAGTGTGTCGAAGACATAGTGAGGAGCATTTGGGGCTACCTGTGAAATGTAATCCATGAATTCACTTCCCCAGTGAAGAAGTGAGAATGATACTGATCAGCGGGAACCTGGAAACCAACTAACTGCAGCTATTGAGAAAGAAAAATCTCATATACAAGATGAGCATTGGCTGCGAATTGGCTGTTCTTTCCCCTCTCAGCCTTGGCTTCCCCAACCATAAAATGGGGGGCTGGAAGGTGGGCGAACCTAGCCCCCGGCTGCTGAGGTTCCACAGGCAGCAGGTTTGGTGGCTCTTCACCTCCCAGAGGCCAGACAACCTCTTGACATGGAGCAGGGGTGCAAAAGCTGTTTGGCGTGCACTTGAACCCTGACCCCACAGGCCCTCCCCTTCTGGCTGAGGCCAAGTCCTCCTTCAGCAATGCTCACCCCAGCCTGCTTCTGCTGCCTTCTAGCTCACAGTGTGGCCTTGAAGTCATCACTGAGGGGCACAGCCGTGGGCCTGGCTCAGCTGGCTGTGCTGACGGAGGGTGACGGCCACATGAAAAACTGCTGGGGACACTTTCAGTCACCGCCCCAAAGGCCAGACCTCAGAACCTATTTCTTCAAAATGCCACGTCCTGGCTCCAAAATATTTCTGGCACTTTCCATGGAAGTGCCTGACATTCACCTCATTTGGCTCCAGACACCTTTTAGAAGGTCATGCACAGCAACCAGCCAGCACCCAGGATGCTGAGCCATGGGTGGCAGGCCTGACGGTGGCAGCTGGGTCAAGAGTGGCCTTTTGACGGAGGCTCCCCCAGTCTCAGCCTTGGTGTCCCACCAAAATGAGAGAAGTGCGGACTAAACCCTTCTTTACTTTTTACGTTGGAATAACTTTAGATTTACAGAAAAGTTGCAAAGATAGTACTGATCGTTGCCAAATATCCCTCCCTTGGTTTCCCCCAATGATATCATTTTACATCTCCATGGTACTTTAGTCTCAACTAAGAAGCCAGCAGTGGCACATTATTACTGATTGAACTCCAGACTTTATTTGGATTTCACTCATTTTCTTATGAATGTCCTTTTGTCTGTTCCAGGATACCACACTGCATTTAGGACTAAATCATTTACAAAGTCTCCCGGTTCTGAAAACAAAGAGGCAGGAAGCCTTCATGTTTAAGGACTCCTGATGAATGCTGTGCTGGGTGACTTTGGATAAATCCCTCATTCTCTCTGAACCTCGGTCTCTTTTTGTATAAAAAGGGAATGATACCAATATTTCTTTATAGGGATACTATGAGGTAATTATTTGTTAATTCATGTGAAGCATTTAGCAAGGCTCATAGTACACCATCAGCATTCTATTGATAAATCTCAGTGAGTAGAAATCCTAGACCAAAACCAGGATTAACCCCGAATACTATACACCTCCTGGCAAAACATCTCCCAGCACAAGAGCTGCTCCAAAAAGAAGAAATTGTGCTGCTGGTCTAGCATATCAAACACAAAGTGGACAGCACAGGACTGGAAAAGGCAAAGATCTGGAGCCACCCAGGCCCAGCTTAGGGTCCAGTCCACTCACTCTGTGAACTTGGACTCACTGTTCAGCCACACTGTTCCACATCTGCTAAATGGGAACAGATGGTTCACTTTACAGGGTCCCTGAAACAAAGTGATATGTGTACTGTAAGGCTTCTAGCAGGACTGAGCTGTAAAATTTGGCTGCATTTTCTTGGGCTCCAAAGTTACTGCAGATGGTGACTGCAGCCATGAAATTAAAAGACCCTTGCTCCTTGGAAGGAAAGCTATGACCAAACTAGACAGCATATTAAAAAGCAGAGACATTGCTTTGCTTACAATAATCCATCTAGTCAAATCTACCATTTTTCCAGTAGTCGTGTATGGATGTGAGAGTTGGACCATAATGAAGGCTGTGAGCCGAAGAATTAATGCTTTTGAACTGTGATGTTGGAGAAGACTCTTGAGAGTCCCTTTGACTGCAAGGAGTTCAGACCAGTCAATCCTAAAGGAAATCAGTCCTGAATATTAATTGGAAGGACTGATGCTGAAGCTGAAGTTCCAATACTTTGGCCACTTGATGGGAAGAACTGACTCAGTGGAAAAGACCCTGATGCTGGGAAAGATCAAAGGCAGGAGGAGAGGGGAACATCAGAGAATAAGACAGTTTGATGGCATTACTGACTCGATGGACATGAGTTTGAGCAACCTCCAGGAGCTGGTGATGGACAGGGAAGCCTGGCGTGCTGCAGTCCATGGGGTCGCAAAGAGTCGGACACGACTTAGTGACTGAACTGAGCTTGTCTTTTCCTGGGCTTTCCTGGTGGCTCAGATGGTAAAGAATCCACCTGCAATGCAGCAGACACTGGTTCAATTCCTGGGTCGGAAAGATCCCCTGGAGAAGGGAATGGCTACCCACTCCAGCATCCTTGCCTATTCCACGGACAGAGAAGCCTGGTGGGCTACAGTCCAGGGGATCACAAAGAGTTGGACACCACTGAGCAACTAACACTTTCCCTTTTCCTACCTCTGCTCTCTGCTAAGTCATTGACTGCTACCAGGATCTTCAAAGAATCCACTGAACTCTGATGTGGGCAGTTCCCAGGGGCCAGTGACGAAATTCCTTTTGTTTCTTCTGGTTTTTTTTTTCTTTTGAGAGAGGACCATGATTAATCAAATTACCCTCCCTCCCCTACCAAAGTTATGTTGAAAAACTATTTCCATTATCTTCATTGCTACAATGTCTTTTCTTATCCAGAATGAAATTTTCATCCTAATTTCATGCTGCCTGTGCCTAGTTTTAAAAGGAAGCGTAAAGCTATCCTGGTGGTCCCTCTGTCAAAGGTTGTCTTCAGTTCAGTTCAGTCGCTCAGTCGTGTCTGACTCTTTGCGATCCCATGAATCGCAGCACGCCAGGCCTCCCTGTCCATCATCATCTCCTGGAGTTCACTCAGACTCACGTTCATCGAGTCCGTGATGCCATCCAGCCATCTCATTCTCGGTTGTCCCCTTCTCCTCCTGCCCCCAGTCCCTCCCAGCATCAGAGTCTTTTCCAATGAGTCAACTCTTCGCATGAGGTGGCCAAAGTACTG
>SJYV01020350.1:2053653-2203484 GCA_006410875.1 Neotragus pygmaeus | reverse complement strand
GATTCCAGCTTGTGTTTCATCCAGTTCAGCGTTTCTCATGATGTACTCTGCATTTAAGTTAAATAAACAGGGTGACAATATACAGCCTTGACGTACTCCTTTTCCTATTTGGAACCAGTCTGTCTTAGGGGCCTGTTTACACAGAATCAGTCTGTTTTTACAGAAGAGCAGCTGGAGGGGCTGAAGAAATCAAAGAGCTTCACTCCTGTTTCAGTCAGTTCAATAGCTCAGTCGTGTCCGACCCTTTGACTCTTTGCAATCACATGGACTACAGCACACCAGACTTCCCCGTCCATTACCAGCTCCTGGAGCTTGCTCCTGTTTAAAGATGAGCAAATGAGAATGAGAGCCGCAGATCTGTTTGTTGAAGGTCAAATAGTGAAAGGGCTTCAGAACTAGGAAGAGACTCCAGTCACAAGACTCCTGCTTCTGTATTCTTGGCTCTCTGACTCAGAGGCCCAATAGGCTCTGAGCTGCTGGAGGATGTCCCTCCACTCACTCATCTACACACCCATCCATTCGCTGACCCATCCAATGATCCACTCTCCCACCCACTCACCCACTCATCCAGTCCACTCACCCACCCACCCACCTCGCACTCATCCATCCACTCACCCACTCATCCATCAATGACCCACCCAGCCACCCATCACCCATCCATCCACCCACTCACCCAGCCACCCACCTACCCACTCACTCACCCACCCATCCACCTCCCACTCATCCATCCACTCACTTACCCACTCATCCATCCACTCACTTACCCACTCACCCATCCACTCACCTACCCACTCACCCATCTACTCACCCACTCATCCATCCAATGACCCACCCAGCCACCCATCACCCACCCATCCACCCACTCACTCACCCACCCACTCATCCACTCACCCACTCATTCATCCATCCATGTTGCCATTGGACACCTTCCTGTGATAGACATTGAGCTGAGTACCAGAAGCCAGGAAGATGAAGACAGTCACAATCCCTGGCTTCACGGAGTTTTCTATTCGGGGGCAAGGACATTGCATCTTAGTCACATGTTTCCCAGTGATCTACCACAGTGCCTGGCACATGGTAGGAGACCAGTATATGGTTTTAGAATAATGGATCTCTCATCTTCAGTAATGCTCCCACCTTTATAATTGATACACAGGGTTGTTTTGAAGACTCTGATGGGGCTGAAGTCTCAGCATTTGTCTTGAACCATCTTCTCCAATCATCATTCTTATCAGAAGTTAAACGGCCATGTGCAGACATAATCACAACATTAGACAAGGAGTACAAAGACCCAAGATCAGGTCCCAGCCCTTAGCTGCTTACTCCTAAGCAGCTACTGAAAGACACTTGAGACTGTTTTCTCATCTGTAAAATGGAGCAAATATTATTTGACTTGTCTGTTTCACTTGGCTGCTGTGACTATTAAAGGGGAGAGAGAAAGAGGAGAGGGAGAGAGAGAAGGAGAAGGAACAGGGGAGAAAAAGAGTGAAACGTCTTGATATTCTATGATATCAATAAACAGTTACTGAAATGTCACTTGAGTGATTTACATTGAGGATGTAAAGGAAAATAAAAGTGATCAGCTTTTTAACCAGTGCATGGCACACTCTCCTTCCAATCTTCTATAATGTATTGATAACTGGCTGTGATTGCCCCAGATTTGTTTCAATCTTTGGAGAGATTAAATTTCTGGATTTGTGGCATCACATGTCATCCCAGCCAATCCTGACCCATATTTCCCTCCACTTGGTTCATGTAACAACAGTACAAAGAGGTGTTGTAACCTTAATTGCTTGCAAAGTGTTTCGAAATCCTTAGATTAAAAAGCCTGGTGAAGTCCAAAGTGTTCGCCTTCTGTGTGCCCAAGGAGTCGTGCTGACCCTCGCCTGGGTTCATCAGGGCAGGGAGAAGTTGCACTGTACGTCCTGAGGATCCACGAACTTTGGGGTTTAAGGATCTTCTTCATGGGATGACCCTAGCTCAACTCCCAGCTTCCTCGTTTTTTAACTACTCAGACATTTGCCTATTCTTTGCTTCGTGCTTTTTCCATTTCTCAAGTTCCTGGGTCATGAGGCCTGAGTTGCAACTTTGGTGTCATAGGTCTCCTTTCCTGGGTAATCTCAGCCTGAGTCCTAGAAAAGGGCAATTGTGTCATCTGTAATTTCTGTTTACCTTTTCATTTAAGCCCAGAGTGGATGGCTTAATCCGTATTCTTTTACCATTAGAATCTGGAATTAAATTTCTGTCCCATAGCTTCCCTGATGGCTCAGACGGTAAGAATCCACCTGCAATGCAGGAGACCCAGGTTCAATCCCTGGGTTAGGAAGATTCCCCTGGAGAAGGGAATGGCTACTCACTGCAGTATTCTTACCTGGAGAATCCCATGGACAGAGGAGCCTGGCGGGCTACCATCCATGGGGTTGCAGAGTCAGACGTGACACGTTCACTTTCATGGTGGTATCCCCTGGAGGGGGTGTCAGGTGGGAGTGAAAGGGGTAGGAGGGAGATTCCGGGGTCCTAGCCATGTTTCTTTTTTCTTGACCTGACTTCAGGTTAGACCAGTATGTTTGGTTTGTGAAAATTCAGAGCCACCCACTTCTATTTTTTCTGTATATGTATTACACTTTACAAACTTTTAAAATATCACTCTGGATGCTAACTGACTTCATTTAGAATAGATTTTGTGGTCATAGTGAAGTTTTATACCTAATTAATTCCAATTTCTGTATTTGTGATTCAAAATAATGTTGCTTTTAGCTTTCCTGTTAGTTCCACTTTTACATTTATATAAATTAAAAAAAAGGGCCTCAACTAACGATTTTAATTAAGTCTAATGGAGGAAAGGGTGGAGTCTGGCTCTCAACAGGAGGCCCTGTGATACCTTCAGGAATAGATGTGGACCTCTGAAATTACAACAGAATTCTGTTGGATACACATGGATGTTTTTCTGAGAAGTGTCCACAGTTTTCATCAAATTCTCAAGGGTCTGTGAAAGACCATAAGCCAGAGGGATTCTTACAACTCAAGACTTTTTCATGTATGCGCCTCTTCAAATGTTTCTCAGCTCTTAAATTCAACCCATAGCCCTCATCAGCCTGATTCACCAAATTGGTCTCACCCATCAAAATGAATTTGTCTACTTCAATGGAAAAAGTGAATGGGTTCAGCTTTGTCAAAGGTCATATATAATCATCAGCTGTTTACTTCTTCATCTCCCCATTGAGATTCCAGGCCCTAAGCCAGCAACATTTGCATCCACACAGCATGAAACTATACCAGCTAACAGGGGATTGGACTCCAAAGAAAGTCACTGCACCTATTTACGAAACCAGATTTATTAAAATCTCTCTACAAGTCGGAAACGGCCGTCTCAACATATATACACATGTACAGAAAGGGTCTAGTGTTTCCAAGCCCCAGCAAACCCAGAGTCCTTAGCCGGGTCATGTATCACAGATACAACATTCAAGCAACCACGAGAGCGTTAGTGCGACAGAGGTCTCTGTCCTCCTTGTCCAAGTCCCATGATTCTGTCAAGGTAATATTGCNTGTTTCCAAGCCCCAGCAAACCCAGAGTCCTTAGCCGGGTCATGTATCACAGATACAACATTCAAGCAACCACGAGAGCGTTAGTGCGACAGAGGTCTCTGTCCTCCTTGTCCAAGTCCCATGATTCTGTCAAGGTAATATTGCCAATGATCATTCACATTTCACGTGGTCTTAGACACGCAGGTTATTCAGACAGACACAGACAATAGAACAAGTGTCAGAGTGAAAACAACAAATGTAGAAAAGGTACAATGTATGTACAGAGTACACAGTACGTGAGGTATACACGGTATTCTCACAATGCATGTTAGTAGTTTGCCTAAGGCGTAGCCCTTAAAGGTGACTGCCTATTTTTGTGCCATTTCTCAAAATACAGTATGTTTGGTTTACCCGTTTAACCACCGGATTTCAGTACTGTCTGAGGCATTTACTGATATTTCATCTGTTTTTTTAATGCAAGTGGCAGTTTCTCTGTTAAGTTCTGTCTTCTGTAGTATTGAGTTCCCATCTCTGGAAGCATTCAAACAGAGGTTGGAGTCCCACCTATGAAAGCATGTTGGGGGTACAGTGGGGTACGGGGATTTCTACATTGGGAGGTGGTAGAGAAAGGAAAGAAGTTGGATTAGATGACTTTTAAAGTCCCTTCCGACCTTCAAGATTTGGGGCTTGCTATTTCACTCCATATACTGACGAAACAGATGCATTCATAAACCACACCACAGATGAAATATTAACAACCTGTCATGCAAAACTGCAGACCAGACCCATGGGGGTGGTTAAAGACTAATTCTGGAAGTTAGTCTGAGAGACGTCTAAGACTATCCAAAATTTACTTTCTCTGAAGCACAAAAATTTGCTCTTGGGATAGAGGAGTCTTCTTATCTTTCTCCTCCTAGACAAAATGCTCCACCCTGAGATGGTCTTGGGAGAAAAAAGGAAAGGATAAATGCTAACATATTTGAGGGGAACCAAAACAGCTAATGGTTTCCAAGTGCTCAAATTCTTTTTAAAAGTCTCCAGTCTCTCTGAGCTCAGAGTTCTGAAACAGCCAGGAGCTTGAATCTTTTGTGATACTCTTCCACCGTTAGCTGGTAAGCGCTTTTATAGTGAAAGGGGAAGGGGCTCATTTCAAGGTCAGAAAGAAGGCTTTAGTGCAAATGGGGTCTTGGCAGGACACAGAGGAGAGATGATTCTGGGTTCACGGTTCAAGCAGGCTTCTATGCCCCTGAAACAGTCTGCTCCAAAAACATGAAGAAAGGGCGAGTGTTAAACCAAACCAGGAAAAAACAATTTTCCAATCAGAGAAGCTGGGGGTAGCGAAAGCCTGGCTACCAAGGACCAGTTTGAAGATGGCAGGTTTATTGGCCCAGGTAATTTGTCACCCTATTAAAAATATAGTTATTGCCCAAAATGCCATTGTGTGATTCATTTCCTCTCCCTTTAGAATGTTCATTTCACTCCATCACACGCTGCAGGATATTCATACTCCATGCCACCCAGATAAGAGGTGGAACCCCCCAAATCCAACAAAGGGATAGTTGGCAAAGGTTCACTGAGGAAAACTCTGTAGGGCAGCCAATCAGAGTGTACGCCGCTCACCTCCTCAGTCATGCATCCGGAAGATGAGAAAGAAGGGGTGCCCTGCTGAATTCAACACCCACAGTCTCCACGCCCTCACCTGTCTGGTTGGCCTCACGCCGAAAGGCCTGTCCGTCTTTAGAAATGGAAAATGCCATGTGTGAGAATTATGAGGTTTCTGAGGTTTGGGGATTAGCAGAAGAAGGAACTGATGTCGCTGACCTCCTGGTACTCTGGAACAATCTGGTCGGAAGTTCCTACTTCTGAGTCGACGTACCCAGGTTCCAAGACAGACTCAAACCAGGGATGGAGTAAGATCTCTGGGGCAGTGAGTCTCTCCGAAGGCTCCCGTCTCAGGAGGCTGCGAATGAGGCACCTGGCTTTGGGAGAAATGTGGTCAGGAATGCAGAACTGTCCACGTCGGATTTTGGAGAAGAGGGCACTGGGGTCTGAGTCATGGAAGGGGTAGCGCCCCACCAAAAGGGTGTAGAGCATCACCCCAAGGCTCCAAACGTCCGCTGCCTTTCCGGAGTAGGTCCCCGTGGTGTTCAGAATCTCAGGGCTCACATAGGCTGGGCAGCCGTGTTTGTCTGACAAAGCATCATCTTCTCCCTTGATTATGTGTGTATCTTCAAGACTTTCCAGTCTGAGCTGGGTTCTATAGAAGACATGAAACAAGCCATTACTTCTAGATCCAGCTGCTATGAAAAACAAGGCTCTCCTTCCCAATAATAGGGCCCATAGGCACTCAACGCAAAGGCCCAAGGAATGCCAGTTACCCCTTCATCCAGTAAGCACTGCCTTGCAACCTACCCAGGAGGAATCCAGATTTCACAAACCAGTACAAACTGCAATAAAAATTAGCAAAGTATTGAGAGAGCACCTGGGGTGGAGGGTATGATGCAAAGCCCCAAATACTATTCATGGTGCTAGAGCTTAGAAGAAATATCCTAATAGGGGTTACACAATTTACTAAGTGCACGTTGCAGTAGTGGGAGCCTGTGTCAGGAGAATGCTGACATTTCTCCAAAAGCTACCAGGGAAGAACAGTTTATCCTACCGCTTCAGGGAGAGCCGGAGCACCCTATACACCGATCTTATCTCTTATCATGTCACTGACTGCCAGGGTCACTAGGACCGATGCTTGGCAATACAGAACATTACAGAACCTGGCGCCCAAGGTCACTGATATTGCACACGGATTGTCAGCACTCCTGTTCACACTGATACACACACAGAGAGAGAATTCTGTCCACCTGAGCCCAAGCCCACAATGGCCTCGACTCAGGAAAAGTATGAGGAATGCTAATTACGTATATTGGGATATTTAATTGCAAAGAATGCCAGGACAAGAAGACAAAGAAAGCAGCTGGTGGGTTTGAAAGATGAAGGATGCCTAAAATGCCCACGTACATGTACACATGCACACACACACAAATACACACACACACACACACCCCCTAGGATGGCATGGCACCACCTAAGCTCGTTTACCCAGATAGGCATTCATCTGTTCAGGTAACAACCAATCTGAAACATCTTCAGTCAAGGCTCTCCGGTGAAGCTGCAGGTGCCTCCCTGTTCAGATCCAGCCACTCAAGCCTCCTGGGCTCCACGTGGGGAGCCCCCAATATCTGGTGGACACTCTGTCCCCCCAGCAAGTTTCTCTGAACTAGCCCTGTTTCAGTAAATCGTTGGTCGAGAAGGACGCAAATATTTGGTACAGGCTACTGGGTCAATTCCTTTTCCTCTTAAAGGTCTAGTTGTTTTTTATTTTTTTTCCTTCCTGCCTTCCTGTTCCCTGGAGTGTAGTATACATGTGCTAACTTCAGTATGTCCTCAGCCTGACCTCCCCCGTCGTTATGTAAAATACCCATTGGTTCTGTAAACGGAAAATATGACTCAACCCACACCGTCTGCCGCCGATTGGTTCCTGTAGTACTAAAACCCTGCACCTGTGCTGCTTACAGGGCTAGCGTCAGCCTGCCATTGCTTAACCCTCGGGTTGCCAAACTCCACGCACATGACATTCGCCTGTGCAATGATGGATTTCAAAAGTAAGCAAGGAGGTGTGTAAGGCATGTTTCAGAAAATACATCACCATATCAAAGGAGAGTGTTCCAGGAACTGGAAACTTCTTCATTGCCAACACTTTGCTTTTCTTTGCTAATCAGTATGTTCCAATAACTCTTGCAAGGTCAGATACAAAGCCGGGTTTTCTGGCAACTCAACAACCCTGTACATTTTCATAGGATCTGGAGTTAAGGCTAAAATGGCACAGCTACAACAGGAGAGTGCACACCCACCTGTGCAACTGGACAGTGGTATTGCTTTTAATCTTTCCACAAGGGATGTGGCCCACCTCCTAAAACCAGGTAAGATTTATCTCCCGCAGCTTCCTGAATTCTCTTGTCTGAAACCTCAACTCTGAATCTTAATGTCTCATTATTGTCTTATCAGGCTCATCTTACTCTTTTATGAGGTAAGCCATGATCTATATTTAGCAACCTATTCCATCCAGCTTCCATTTCTTATTCAACAGTGGCTATTTTCTGAAGATGTATCCAAACAAAATGCCTAAAAAGTCACTGGACAAAGTGGAGAAAATATTGGGGGCCAAGCATGACACAGAATAGAAGTGTGGGGTGAGGGAAAGGGAGAGGTTTCTGCAAATACGACAGTCTGACCAGTTCTGTGACACTTCCTAGGTACCCAAAAAAAAAAAAAAGGGCACTCAGTATAAACAAGGATTTTAAAATGTCCTCTAGGAATCGATGCTGTGAAGGGCAGGCTGACATTTGTACCGGAGAAGAACTGACCTTTCTGACAACAATGGGGAATAAACCTGATTCCGGGGTGGAAGTAGGGAGGGTAACCTGTCCTCACGTGACATCCCACAAATGCAACAAGTGTCCCCAGGCCACATCCACAGGGTGCAGGAAACCCAGCTGTGGCCTTGGCGCCTTAGGAGAGAGGACTTCTCAAGACTAACTCTGGGACAACCGAGCCCTTGATGTTGCTCTGAGCCAACACACCACCCGTAACTGCTCAATCTGCACCCTCGTTTTGGTTCCAAAAGGCACAGGAGAGGCTGTGGAAGCCGCTCACCTCTCTTCGGTGGAGAATACAAACTTCCTAAGCTTCAGGTCCCCCAGCACAATGGCTGACTGGTGGCAGTGGGCGACAGCAGAGACAATCTGCTTGAAGAGCCGGGCGGCCTCCTCTTCCCGCAACCTCTTCCGGCTGCGCACATAGGAGTGCATGTCCCCAAAGTCCCTCTCAAAGAAGACGTAGGCCTTTGTTTCCCCAAGGATCACCTCCACGATGCCTGTGATGTTCCTATGTGATGGCAGCTGGATGTAAGGCCGGATTTTGTCCTGGTAGTGTTTAATGGGAAACACCTGCAGAGAGAAGTGGACCTGCTTAGGACGCTAGAGAAGCAGAGACTGCCTTCCAGCAGCTGGGCTACAATTCTCAATGTGGGAACTCTGGTTGACATGGGACTTCCCAGGTGGCACTAATGGTCAAGAACCCGTCTGTCAACGCAGGAGACATAAGTGATGGGGGTCTATCCCTGGGTCGGGAAGATCCCCTGAAGGAGGACAAGGCAACCCGCTCCAGTATTCTTGCCTGGGAAATCCCATGGACAGAGGAGTCTGGCAGGCTACAGTCCAGGGGACTGCAAAGAGCCGGACACGACTGAAGTGACTTAGTATGCATGCACACACCCCCACTGGCTCTTCAACCCCACTTTATGCAGTCGCAGCTACCCCTAACACCCCCAAACCAGAAGCATCTAGGGCTCTGGGCTAGCAAATATCCAAAGAGCCACCATATGGATGGTTTCTCTGTATGGTCTTCTGCAAGCTCCAGAAAGCTAAGCCCTGAAGTCCCCACCCTCTGTGGCCCTTGCTCGCTGGCAGGTGCCAAGGGGCTGATGGAGGTCCCTCTGGTATCTGCAGGAGCAGTCCCTGGAAAGGCAAGACCTCCTGCAGACCAGGAAGGGCACAGAAGGTGGTGACTATGCAGCTTCCAAGTGAAAGCAAGGGGCTGGAGAACACGCAGCTCTCTCATTACCGGGAAGGAACAAATGACTCCAAGTCTGTCAACACAGCCCTAAGCAACCTGCCTGGGCTGACTCAGGTATAAGCAGTCTTGAGGTAACATTCCCACAGGAGGGATACAGGATCCTGGGGGGAGGGAGGATTCGTTTATTTATCTCCCTCCCCCCCACACACCAATTCCCACCCCTACCTTCACCCAGGACACCAGTAGCATCTCCCCTACGAAGCTGACTGGTCTCTTTAAGGGCCTTTTGTTTAGTCCGGTTACTCATATCCTAGACTCAACTGGAAACGGTGACACATGGATTGTCACCATCTGGATTCGGCTATTATCTGCTCAGAGGAACTGGAAGGGGTTGCACAATGACCAGACCCACCCCACCTCTGAGGCCTGGCTGCTCTGTCACCAGCTCGAAGAAATCTCTCCGCTGCCCCCCTCCTCCCACCCCTAGCCCACACTCATACTCCTCCCAAAAGAGCTCTTAGCCCCAGCGACCCAGAAGAAAAGAATTTCCCCCTCTTTAAAATTGGGCTTGATCATGCATTTGAATTTTCATTCGGGTGGGCCAGTAGATGGCAGCAGCGAGCCCAGGGAAGTTGGGGGGGGGGGCGGTCAGGTGAGTTGCAGAAAACCCAAAAGTGACTTTAACTGAAGGGTGAACCTATCTTTCAGGTGAAAAGGAGCAGCCTAGAGAATTATAAGAAATGTCTGACACCGGGGTNACATGAGTTTGAGTAAACTCCGGGAGTTGATGATGGACAGGGAGGCCTGGCATGCTGCAGTCCATGGGGTCTTAAGGTGTCGGACATGACTGAATGACTGAACTGACTGACCGATTAACTAGAGAAGGTTGGGAAAACACTCTAAAGATGAAGTGTTACATAAAGACTAGTGTCGTTATTGGATCATTAAGCATGAGTTCATGTATACATATGGAACTGGTCCGTCTTCCCTAATCCTAACAGACTGAAATTTCCCACTGTATATTTCCCTTCTGGTCTTAAAACTGCTATTGATTTTTAAATTGTAATTTTTTTTTTTAAGAACCACATAAATGTGGATTCATTGTAATTGTACTTTTGGGTCATTATTATAATCTAACCTAGAAGGATGTACATAATTATTTGAAGTAAAATTTAATGTAACATTTTGGTAACCTTTATTTGAAGTCTAAAAATTATCTTTACTATTATTACCTTTTATTATATATTTTAATTATCCTTCCTCTTCTTAGTCTATACATTCCCTTGTTTTGAAAGCTAAAGTAGACTCAAGGAGATTATTAAAGTTAGGAATGTGAAATTCCTTATTTCCTTCATTCTAAAATCCTTGAATATATTTGTATCAGTTATTAGGAAATCTTTTGTTGATATGAAACAAACTTTCAATCTGATAATGAGTTTTATCTCCAATAGAGGTAAAGAATCCAGGATCATAGAAAAAGGAAGGGGATTCCAGAAAAAGCATCTACTTCCGGTAAGCCTTTGACTGTGTGGAGCACAACAAACTGTGGAAATTCCTTAAATGGATGGGAATACCAGACCACCTTTCCTGTCTCCTGAGAAACCTATGTGCAGGACAGGAGTCAACAATTACAACGGGACATTGAAAAATGGACTGGTTCCAAATTGGGAAGGGAGTACGTCAAGGCTGTATATTGTTACCCTGCTTATATAACTTATACTCAGGATACATCATGAGAAATGCCGGGCTGGATGAATCACAAGCTGAAATCAAGATTGCCAGAAGAAATTTTAACAACCTCAGATATGCCGATGATACCACTCTAGTGGCAGAAAGCAAGAGAAACTAGACAGTCTCTTGATGAAAGTGAAAGAAGGGGGTGAAAAAGCTGGCTTAAAACTCAACACTCCAAAAATTAAGATCATGGCTTTGAGTTCCATCACTTCATGGCAAATAGATGGGATAAAATGGAAACAGTGTCAGACTTTATTTTTGGGGACTACAAAATCACTGTGATGGTGACTGCAGCCATGATATTAAAAGACGCTCGCTCCTTGAAAGAAAGCCTATGACAACTAATGTAGACAGCGTGTTGAAAAGCAGAGACATGCCCTGAGGAAATCCATGTTGGTACAGAGGTGCCTGTAGGGGGTCATGAGCCACCAGACACCCCTGGGGCTGGAGGCCTATGGTCCCTCCTAGGCCCCGATTCTCACCTCCTCACTTCCTCACCTCCCGCCGTCTTGGCAGGCCCCTACGGCTTGTGGCACAGATGTGGAGTGCATATTTTACCATCTGTGAAAACTTCTCTGTAATTTATTTTTTCCTCACTCAAGTATTAAAGATTACAGCAAATTTAAAAGATATGAATGAATATCCTACAAAAAGAAAAAGGAAGACTTTATATATTTCTACATATTCAGATTCCTCTGGAATAAGCAGAATTGCAGATGGATTCAGTGGAATTTTTTTCTGATCATTGTTACAGTGTTCTATGAGACAACCAGACAAAATATTTTGACAACAAAGATGATGATTCAGATACAGAGACATCAAATGACTTGCCAAAATTTACAGATGGAATCAAGGTCAGAAAGAGAAATCTATACAACCTGGTTCCTGGTCCTGTTCTTAGAATTCTAAGAACACTGCCTTTCCTACAGAAAAATCTGCTTTTATTGAAATCTGTGATGAAGAGTTTGACTCTCCTGAATCAGCCCACCAGCAAACTCAAGGAGAGAGCCCCACTGAAGTTCACACTACTGAAGATGTTCCAGTTGCCGCAGAAGTACATGAAATTTCTGAAGATTATGATTTGGAGACAGAAAACAAATCCTCTGAGACTCCTCGAGATGAAACTGATGAAGAGTCACCAGCTAAACCTTGCAAAGTTGTTGGCAAGAGCCAAGCTTTGAATGTGACTGTCCAGCAGAAACGACCTTGTGGCTGCTACTGCTAGTAGCAGTAGTTTCTGCCCAGCAGAAACGACCTTATTGAGAGCTAATAGTAGTGACCCCTATAAATGTGAACTTTGTGAGTCCAACAGGAGATATTTTTTCTGATTTAAAGCAACATATGATCTAAAGCATATTGATTCAAAGGTGTGCTGAGTCTGCAGAGAAAGTTTCACTACCAGCTTGTGATCATACATCCAAACTGCATGAAGAGATTCCGACATTCGTAAATACTGTGATTATAAGACAGAAAGCTGTGGTATATGTACACAATGGAATACTAGTCAGCTATTAAAAAGAGTGCATTTGAATCAGTTCTAATGATGTGCATGAAACTGCAGCCTATTATACAGAGTGAAGTAAATCAGAAAGAAAAATACCAATACAGTATATTAATGCATATATATGGAATTTAGAAAGATAGTAATGATGACCCTATATGCAAGACAGCAAAAGAGATACAAATGTGAAGAACAGACTTTTGGACTCTATGGGAGAAGGGGAGGGTGGGATGATTTGAGAGAATAGCATTGAAACATGTATATTAACATATGTGAAATGGATCGCCAGTCCAGGTTCGATGCATGAGACAGGGCATTCAGGGCTGGTGCACTGGGATGACCCTGTGGGATGGNGAGGGTGGGATGATTTGAGAGAATAGCATTGAAACATGTATATTAACATATGTGAAATGGATCGCCAGTCCAGGTTCGATGCATGAGACAGGGCATTCAGGGCTGGTGCACTGGGATGACCCTGTGGGATGGGATGGGAAGAAAGGTAGGAGAGGGGTTCAGGATGGGGGACACATGTACATCCATGGCTGATTCATGTCGATATATGGCACAATCCACTACAATATTGAGTGGTTAAAATAAAATAATTAATTTTTTAAAAAGACAGTAATTTGTGAGACTCTCAGCTGGCACATTGAAGACACCCATTTTAATGATCACCTTTATGGGTATGAGAAGTGTGACGTACAATTCTCCTAGAGCAGGGAACTCTACCTACATTTCTAGGAGCATAGCTGTGATGAACAGTACTTGTGTCTGTTCTGTGAATATGAAGCGAATGATCCAGAAGGCTTGCATAGCCATGTGTTAAATGAGCATGCAGTTAGTTAATAAAGTAATAAGTATAACAATGGAGAACTTGGACAATATAGCCTCTTAAACAAAATCACACCTGACAAATGTAAAAACTTCTTTGTTAGTCAAGTTTGTGGGTTTCAGAGTAGACTTCATACAAATGTTAACAGATACATTGCTATTGAACATGTTACATTTTTTCCACATATTTGTGATGACTGTGGGAAGGGCTTCTCAAGTATGCTAGACTATTGCAAACACTTAAATCACATTTATCTGAAGGGATTTGCTTATGTCAATACTCTGAATATTCAACAGGAGAGACCGAAGATCTTAAATTTCATCTGGATCACAAACATTCAGCTGATTTACCTCATAACTGTAATGAATGCTTGATGAAGTTTGGAAATGAAAGGGAATTAATAAGTCAATTTCCAGTCTATGAGACACCTTGGTTGTTCTCTTTAAATTCCATAATGTTGATGTGAAATAACTACTTTGGCAATGTTAAAAAAAAAAAAAAAAGGCAGAGACATCACTTTGCTGACAAAAGTCCATATAGTCAAAGCTATGTTTTTTTCCAGGATATACGGATGTGACAGTTGGACCATAAAGAAGGCTTAGTGCCAAAGAATTGATGCTTTCAAATTGTGGTACTGGAGAAGACTCTTGAGAGTTCCTCGGATAGCAAGGAGAACACACCAGTCAATCCTAAAGGAAAGCACCCTTAAATATTCATTGGAAGGACTGATGCTGAAGTTGAAGCACCAAATCTTTGGCCATCTGATGTGAAGAGTTGACTCACTGGAAAGACTCTGATGCTGGGAAAGATTGAAGCCTGGAGGAGAAGGCGACAGCAGAGGATGAGATGGTTGGATGGCATCACCAACTCAATGGATGTGAGTTTGAGAAAACTCAGGGAGATAATTAAGGACAGGGAAGCCTGGCATGCTGCAGTCCATGGGATCACAAAGAGCCAGACATAGCTTAGCCACTTAACAACAACAGCATCCCCAATAAGACTTTGTTTTCATTATTCATTTTATTTGTTTTATGATTCTTTTATTTTTATATTATACTGAAGATTACCTATATTTATTATATTTCTTTGTAATTAACAAAATGCTTTCTTTCATTGAAAGACAAACTCTGTAAACATAGAGGGGCAAAAAAAAAAAAAAGTTAAAAGAAAAAGTGAAAATATAGTTGCTCAGTCCAGTCCTTTACAACACTGTGGTCTGTAGCCTGCCAGTCTCCTCTGTCTATGGAATTCTTAAGGCAAGAATACTAGAGTGGGTAGCCATTCCCTTCTCAAGAGGATCTTCCCAACCCAGGGACTGAACCAAAGTCTCTTGCATTGAAGGCAAATTCTTTACCATTCAAGCCACCAGTTCAGTTCAGTTCCGTTGAGTTGCTCAGTCATGTCCAACTCTTTGTGACCCCATGGACTGCAGCACACTAGGCCTCCCTGTCCATCACCACTCCTGGAATTTACTCAAACTCATGTCCATTGAGTTGGTGATGGTATCCAACCATCTTATACTTTGTCGTCCCCTTCTCCTGCCTTCAATCATTCCCAGCATCAGGGTCTTTTCAAATGAGTCACTTCTTTGAAGCAGGTGGCCAAAGTATTGGAGTTTCAGCTTCAGCATCAGTCCTTCTAATGAATATTCAGAACTGATCTCCTTTAGGATGGACTGGTTGGGACCTCCTTGCAGTCCAAGGGACTCTCAAGAGTCTTTTCCTGCACCACAGTTCAAAAGCTTCAATTCTTCAGCTCTCAGCTTTCTTTATAGTCCAACTCTCACAGCCATACATGGCTACTGGAAAAACCATAGCTTTGACTAGATGGACCTTTGTTGGCAAAGTAATGTCTCTGCTTTTTAATATGCTGTCTAGGTTGGTCATAACTTTTCTTCCAAGGAGCAAGTATCTTTTAAGTTCATGGCTGCAGTCACTATCTGCAATGATTTTGGAGTCCCAAAAAATAGCCTGTCACNCTATTTTATACATGACATGTGAAAGTGAAAGCTGCTCAGTCGTGTCCGACTCCTTGAGACACCACGGACTGTACAGTCCATGGAGTTCTCCAGGCCAGAATACTGGAGTGGGTAGCCTTTCCCTTCTCCAGGGGATCTTTTCAACCCAGGGATCAAACCCAGGTCTCCCACATTACAGGCAGATTGTTTACTAGCTGAGCTACCAGGGAAGCCCAAGAATACTGGAGTGGGTAGCCTAGCCCTTCTCCAGCGGATCTTCCCAACCCAGGAATTGAACCGGGGTCTCCTGCATTGCAGACGGATCCTTTACCAGCTGAGCTTTGAGGGAAGATTTATACACAATAGTGTGTAGAAGTCAATCCCAGTCTCCCAATCCATCCTATCGGCCTTTTCCCCTTGTTAGCCACACAATTGTTCTCTACTTCTGTGTCTCTATCTCTACTTCTCAAATAAGTTCATCTCTACCATTTTTCTAGATTGCACATATAGACATACCTATGTTTTTCCTTTTCTGACTCTCTCTNTATCGGCCTTTTCCCCTTGTTAGCCACACAATTGTTCTCTACTTCTGTGTCTCTATCTCTACTTCTCAAATAAGTTCATCTCTACCATTTTTCTAGATTGCACATATAGACATACCTATGTTTTTCCTTTTCTGACTCTCTCTTTCTGACCATAAAACAGTCTCTAGGTCTATCCATGCCTCTGCAAATGTCACTATTTCATTTTTTTTTTTTAATGGCTGAGGAATATCCCCAATTTTCCCCATTCTTTACCCACATAGCACTCTCGTGCTGCGTCCATGAAGGTACATCCCTCACATTATCTTACAACCTTCTTTTTATTCCCATCCCCAGCCTTACCTCCATGTTCCTTGATGCCAGAAGGCTCATCTCACGTATGTCTGAATCCTCCCCACTTCCCATTTTTCTGGGGTCTGACACACCACAGACATTCACTACACACTTGATGAGTGAATGAAATCATCTTTCTGGGTGCAGGATGTTTGTCTGCATCCTGAACATGTGAGAAAGAAAGGCAGCCAGGAGGCAAGAGGGACGGAAAGTGGAAAAGAAAGAAAAAGGAAAGTGTGTCCCATGACACGTCTCATTGAACACCATTTTCAAGAGAATGAGAAACGACTCAAAGAGAAAGCTTGGGAAGGAAGAGAGAACCTTTAAGATAGAAGACAGAAATCACATCACACGGCAAACTGATAAGTCCTAGAAAAAGATTCACTTCTTTGTTCATCTCTGTAAGATTTACTTGATATATTAACATATCCCCCCATCCACATGCAAGTCTTTTGATTCTGAATGTAGTCTTTTCATCCTTCTCAGTTTCCTTAAAACCTACTGTGTAGCACAGGGAACTCTGCTCAAATTTTGTAACTACCTAATTGGGAAAAAAATTTGAAAAAGAAGAGACACATGTATATGTATAACAGAATCCTTTTGCTGTGCACCTGAAGCTGACACATCATTAATCAACTATACTTCAGTATAAGATAAAAAGTTTAAAAAGCAACTTCAGTATACTAATAACTCCAAGTTAAATTTAACAGAGTCTCATTCTCCCTCTCTCCTTTTGCCCTGTCTCTTTCTTCACCATCTTCCACACACACACACACACACACACACACACACACACACACCCCTCCCACTACACCTTGTCTTTTTTTTTAACTTTTTAGTTTGTATTGGGGTATAGCCAATTAACATTATAATAG
Organism: Neotragus pygmaeus; assembly: GCA_006410875.1. Lineage (NCBI taxonomy): Eukaryota > Metazoa > Chordata > Mammalia > Artiodactyla > Bovidae > Neotragus > Neotragus pygmaeus. The sequence continues at coordinate 2,186,554 of SJYV01020350.1, read as the reverse complement.
TTTCGGGTGAATAGCAAAGGGATTCAGCCATACATGTACGTGTATCCATTCACCTCTAAACTCCCCTCCCATCCAGGCTGCCACATAACACTGAGCAGAGTTCCCTGTGCTATACAGCAGGTTGTTCATTTTAAACACACCAGGTTATCCATTTTAAACACAGCAGTGTGTACATATCCACCCCAAACTCCCTAACTAGCCTTTCCCTTCAGCGCTCATAAGTTTATTCTCTATGAGTCTCTTTCTGCTTTGCAAGTTCAATTATATCATTTCTTTTTAAATTCCATGCATAAGCATTGCTCTATCTCCTTGTCTTCACTTACTTCACTCACTATGACAATCGATAGGTCCTCAAATGTTTAAAAAAAAAATCTTTGTTCTTCATCAAATTTTTCTCAAGTATCACGTTTCTTGGAGTTCCTCAATATGTCAGATGATATTTGTTTGTGCATCCTGGGACAAGACTTGGCTACTGTTGAGATGGAATTCCTCAGAGGAGATTTCCACTGTTTCTGTCACTCTGTCTAGGGTTTTACTTGGGTGGAGTGTATTCAAATACATTGCCACATCCACTCCGATTGCCATCAGTATCTATTGCTTAACGTTTAACCATGTGAATGTCAAGGGCAGCCATGGTTTCCCAATGTCACCCCGTTTCATCTGTTAGACAGATGAGTGATTATACTCTCTAGTGCTGTCTAACGGGACTTTGACAGTGGACATGTCCACATTCTGTCCTATTCAGTCTGCACCCCTCACCCTCCTTTAGCTTTCGAGCACTTGAAATATAGGCAACAAGTATGAAGAACTGAATTGTCAGTTTTATTCAGTTTTGATGAATTTAAGTTCACATTAAGTCACCACGTGTGACGAGAGGCTGCCATATTGGATAGTACAACTCAAGATATTGTTCTCTTTCTTCTGCAAGATTCAGAGTTAACAACATCCATCTTTAAGGTCTTTGTGAAGATTCCATGAGATAAGTTGTGTTCAGTGTTCAGCTCACACCTGGCTTGGAGCAAGTGTTCAAGGAAAGTCCTGTGTGTTACGACCATTGTCATTACTGCTTTTATTATTTTATTTCTTACTGCTATAGAAGCCCATTTTAAAAAAAAACTCATTAAAAACTACCACTCTTTCTAGGAATCATCATTTTTATTTATTAATACGTCTTTATGGGCTTCCCTGGTGGCTCAGAGGTTAAAGCATCTGCCTCCAATGCGGGAGACCTGGGTTCGATCCCTGGGTTGGGAAGATCCCCTGGGGAAAGAAATGGCAACCCACTCCCGTATTCTTGCCTGGAGAATCCCCTGGATGGAGGACCCTGGCAGGCTACAGTCCACGGGGTCGCAGAGTCGGACACGACTGAGCGACTTCACCTTCACCTTCACCTTTATGTTATTGCTGCTACTGCTGCTAAGTCACTTCAGTCATGTCCGACTCCATGCAACCCCATAGACGGCAGCCCACCAGCCTCCCCCATCCCTGGGATTCTCCAGGCAAGAACACTGGAGTGGGTTGCCATTTCCTTCCCCAATGCATGAAAGTTAAAAGTGAAAGGAAAGTTGCTCAGTCGTGTCCGACTCTTGGACTCTAGCGACCCCATGGACTGCAGCCTATCTGGCTCCTCTGTCCATGGAATTTTCCAGGCAAGAGTACTGGAGTGGGGTGCCATTGCCTTCTTCCTTTATGTTATTGAGTTCCTGTTAATCTGACAATGCTTTTATGTATTCATAGAGGAAAAAGTGGAATCACACTTTCTCCGGGATTACAGAAGGCAACCTGGAGTGAGAAAGGCGGTTGGGGTGTCCTCTGAGCAACAGAGTCTAAAGAGATGTGTTGTTCTTCCCTGGATCCTACTGTGGGGACCCCCAAACTCAAAACTGAAGACACCCTCTCAAGATCCTGAAGTGTTTTCCTGAGTCAGGACCATACAGTTTTGCAGAAAAAGGCCCCCTCAGATCGAGGATGATACAGACAGATTCTGAGTCAAGAGTCCTGAATTTGATATCTTTTTATTTCTAAGGAATCTACCCAGCACATGTGTAAGTCAGATGCTCCATGGAGAGCTGCAGATGGAACATAAGCCTCTCAGAAGCTGATGTGTGTGTATCTATCCGACCAGAGTCCCAGGCATGCTGGAGTCGGAGAGAATGAAGATTGAATGCTCAGTCTGCTCTTGCTCCGCGGGTAACTGAGCCAAAGACTGCACTCTCATGGAGCCTGCCTCACTAGCGGTAAAGAATCTGCCTGCCAAACACAGGAGACACAAGAGACACAGGTTGGATCCCTGGATCGGAAAGATCTGGAGAAGGAAATGGCAATCCACTCCAGTATTTTCTCCTGGAAAATTCCATAGACATGGCAGCCTGATGGGCTACAGCCCATGGGATTGCAAAGAGTCAGACACAGCTGGGTGCATGCACACACACACACACACACACACACACACACACACACACACACAGCCCCTGTCAATGATCCTTGCAGGGGATTGAAGGGCCCAAGGTATTTCCATTCCACGGCACAACATCTGGCCCATAGTCAGTGCTCAGTTAATCAAATGATTTGCCTTTCTTTTCTCTTTCTTTCTTTCTTTTATTTTGGCTGTGCTGGATCTTCTTCATGGCACAGAGGTTTCTCTAGTTGCAATGCCTGGGCTCTGTAGATCCCGAGCCAGGAAGCGAACTCATGTCCCCTGCATTGAAAGGCAGATTCTTAACTACCAGGGAAGTACCTGATTTGCCTTTGTTAGTACCTGGATGCTCCCTGCATTTTTGTCTAGTGGCCAGACAAATCTAGGAATTCAATTTCCCCCATCCGGGGTGCAACGAATCTTGGGTAAGAGCACAGAACCTTCAAGCTGGCTCCTGGGTCTTGACGGTGGGATTCTCTAGAAGTAGGCACTGAGGTGGAGTTTGAGGAGCACGGTGTTTATTAGAAATCAGTATCTGTTAAAGGCGAGGGCGGGAGCTTAATTGGACAGAGAGAAATGTTGAATGCAGGTCCCTGCAAGAGCCTTGGCCAAAGAGATAGGGAAACTGAAGGGACACTACCCACGAACTGTCCATGCTGAGCTGAAATGGTTAGGACTTTATACCTCCCCAGCCTCTCACCATCATGTATGGGTGTGAGTATTGAATCATAAAGAATGTTGAGTACCAGAAAATAGATCCTTTCAAATTGTAGTGCTGGAGAAGACTCTTGAGAGTCCCTTGGACAGCAAGGGGATCCAACCAGTCAATCATAAAGGAAATCAACCCTGAATATTCATTGGAAGGGCTGATGCTGAAGCTGAAGCTCCAAAACTTTGACCACCTGATGCAAAGAGCCAACTCATTGGAAAGACCCTGATACTGGAAAAGATTAAAGGCAAAAGGAGAAGGGGACAGCAGAGGATGAGATGGTTAGATAGTATCACTGACTCAATGGACATGAATTTGAGCAAACTCTGGGAGACAGTGGAGGACAGAGGAGCCTGGTATGCTGCAGTCCATGGGGGTCACAAAGAGTCAGACAGGACTTAGTGATTGAACAATAACTCCCTCACTTAGACATTGGGGTCAGGCTGCCCTGGGAAAGGGTGTGACTTTACTCTACAGGGACAGGCAGACCCTGAAAGATGTGACAGCTGGAGCTGGCTGCTAACCACACTTCTCACAGCTGGGCAGCAAGCCCTGACATGAAGCAGAATCTGGGAAGTACATTCCTGTGTCCATCTCAGTGGGGTACTCAGATTAGTGAGCAGGCAAAGGGAATAGGAAATATACAAGGAAGTTTCTCAGGGTTATCATCCACCCAATGGCAAATATTCTTCAGGGATGCAGGAGCAGTAGAGAGGCTGTCATAAATTAAACATGTCATAACCTAATACATTTCTATTCATTATAACGAGAACATTTATATTAAAGAAATACCATTCTCAAGCAGACAAGCATGAATAAGAAATGTAGGGATCCTGTTAAGAACACAGGAAGGATTTAGATCAAAGAGGGCTCTTTAATTGTGGTGAATAAAAACTTGAACAACGGAATCATACAAATTTGAGATCGAGTCCTAGGTTTACAATGAACACATGACTAGGATGTCATTTCACTTCCCTAAGCCTCAGTTTCTTGATCTGTAAAATGGGATAAAAATGGAGTCACTACATTGCTGTGGAGATGAAATGAATAAATGCTGCTAAAGGGCTGAGCATTGTGTTTGGCTATATAATATTCACTCAATCAATTTTAGTTATTGTAGTATCATTCACTCTAGACTGTGGGTGTTATGCAAATTGTTAAAAAGAAGAGATTTGAAATTAATACCAGATTTCTCTTCCCAACAGACACATGTACTAAATGTCATTTAAGATTGATACATCAAAATTTAATTAAATGAATCATGTATTTATTTTATATATTTACAAAAATATCTATATGTATATTTCAGACATAAGATTTAACATTACCAATGGTTTTTCTTTCTGAAAGTGAATGTGTTTTCATTGTCATAAACAATCACCCTAGGCTGTGCTATATACAAGCTTTAGCTAATTTTTGGTGTTCTGGTCTTCCCAAGTGGCACTGATGGTAAAGAATCCACCTGCCAATGCAGGAGATACAAGAGATGTGGGTTTGATCCCTGGGTTGGGAAGATCCTCTGAAGTAGGAAATGGTAACCCACTGCAGTGTTCTTGCCTGGAGAATCCCATGGACAGAGGAGCCTGGCAGGCTACAGTCCATAGGATCACAAAGAGTCGGACACGACTGGGTGACTAAGCACACGTGCTAAAAAATAAAATGATAGGAAATAAATGAGACCATGGTAGCAGAGTTCTAGGCAGTGCTTCTGTCTGTATCTTGTCTTAGAAAAATCACAGAATGTATTAGCATAATCAATTTTCTGAGAAATCATATTGTCGTGAGTAAAACATTCCAGTGTTTAATTTTGTTGCACTCAGGTTAAGCAATTACTTTTGGCTCCGTAACCCTTGTCTTTCATATGCATATTTATTAATCAGGTGTTTGAAATGACAAGTAACAAAAACCCAGCTCTAACATGCCTAATCAAATAAACAGATTTATCGCACCAAGTAATTGCATTGAACAAGGGTGAATTTCAGGCGTGGATGGCTTCAGTGACCAAATAACATTTGTCATTCTCTGGACTGTGCTTTTCTCTGAGTGTGGTTCATTTTCAGAAAGGTGCTCCATAAGTGGCTAAAACACAGATGACACCAACTCTAAGATTTCGATGAGAATAGAAAATTCTCAGAAGAGAGGAAGAAGAGTTCAATCAATTTTAGTAAAGGGTCAGAGGGTCCTCTCAGTAGCCTGGGTTGGACACTATTACTATGGCCAGATTGATGAAATGATGAAGCATTTTTATTGGCTCATCTCAGGTCATGTGTTCACCTCTGGAAGTGTAGTAGGCTCATGTTCTTTTGAAGCATGAAGTCTTGGAGTGAGGAGAGGGGAATGGTGCCCACAAGAAACTAGAGAGGAAGAGATGCTGAAAAGATCATTACCTGTGGCAGCCTGGATGGGAGGGGAGTTTGGGGGAGAATGGATACATGTATGCAATATGACTGAGTACCTTTGATGTCCACCTGAAACTATCAAAATATTGTTTGGTAATGAGCTATGTTGTTTAGTTGCTAAGTCGTGCCCCTCTTTTGTGATCTGCCAGGCTCCTCTGTCCGTAGGATTCTCCAGGTGAGAATAGTGGAATGGATTGCCATTTCCTTCTCAAGGGAATCTTCCCAACCCAGGGACTGAACCCAAATCTTCTGCATTAGCAGGAGGATTTCTTTTTATCACTGAGCCACCAAGGATTGGCTATTTGTTCGGTTGTCCAGTGGCTAAGTCATGTCTAACTCTTTGCGACCCTATGGACTGCAGCATGCCTGTCCTTCACTCTCTCCCAGAGCTTGCTCAAACTCATGTCCATTGAGTCAGTGATGCCATCCAACCATCTCATCCTCTGTTGCCTCCTTCTCTTTTTGCCCTCAATCTTTCCCAGCATCAGGGTCTTTTCCCAATGAATCAGCTCTTCTCATCAGGTGGCCAAGGTATTGGAGCTTCAATTTCAGCAACAGTCCTTCCAATAAATATTCGGGACTGATTTCCTTTATGATTGACTTGTTTAATCTCCTTCCTATACAAGAGATTCTCAAATATACCAATACCAAAAAAAAATTTTTTTAAGACCATTTCCTTCTTCCTTCTATCTTGCCTCCCTCTCTTCTTCTCTTTTAGTCTCAATGATGCATCTCATAACTCACAGAAACCAAGGGGTTAATTTCCAAATAGCCCAGGTGCCAGAAAGGCCATCTGAGATCTTGTCTCGCCAATATCAGCTTCATGCTGAATTTGCAGAAAGATTTAATTTCTCCTCTGGAGCTCTGAACAAGGTTATTAAGAGGCCCTTTCAAGTTCTCCCTCTGGGAAACTCTACAAACAGCTGCACTGAAAGGAAGGGGGAAGAAGCACTAAAGTGCTTGGTACTCAGGCTGTGCCCTTTCCAGCAGCCGCGGGCTTGATCTGGGCAACCTTGAGGTGCCAGCTGCAGGCAGGGGAAGCCGGAGGCCTGGAGACATTCAGCAAAGCTCATTTCTGAATCAGATACCTGCCAGGGAGTGCCCTGTACCACCACCATATCAGAAGTTGAGAAGCAGGCTGATAGCCAAGGAAAAGACTGATTTAACTGAAGATGAAGATTTAACTGAGGATGAAGTCATGTGGACTTCTAAGGTGACTCAGTGGTAAAGAATCTGCTTGCCAGTGCAGGAGATGCAGGAGACACAGGTTCAATCCCTGGGTTGGGAAGATCCCCTGGAGAAGGAAATGGCAACCCACTCCAGTACTCTGGACCCCTGGTGGGCTACAGTCCATGGGGTCGCAAAGAGTCAGACATGATTTAGCAACTCAACAACAGCAACATGGGGTGGTCAGAAAACGGTTTATGATGTCTGTGAGAGAGATGCTGTTTTCTCAACTTGAAGTAACATACAGACCTTGAGATTTCTTGCTGGGCTTGGTGTTAGATGATATACCATAAAGTGATTTGTTTGGAATGCATGTATCATTGTAGGCGCCATGACCGAGAAAGGAATAAACAAATGGGCGACATGGTATATAGAAAGCTAACTAAACCGGGATGTAGTTCTAAGTTTGCATGGGTTCACTGAGTCATCAGGGAGAATTTCCCTCCCCTCTCTGGGTTGTACTTTCATCTCACTAGGGGAGGCAGTTGACTAGATCAGGGATGGAAAATAGTGTCATCTCACTGGTCAACGATTACGGTGTTAACACTGTGTTGAGGATTCTGAGATATGCTCACTCTCCGAGAAATGCTTGGGCAACTGAGTTGAAATGATGTGCTATAACCTTGGGAAAGGGAGGTTAGCAGCACATCTCTTTTATTTGCTATCTCTGAAAATGATGATTTCTGTGATGCCTTCTAGAAGGAAAATTCTGTTATTCTAAACACTTTAATATTTTCCTTGAAGCTTTAGATTAGATAGTTATTTTTAACCTCTTCCAATTGTTTTAAATGTTATTCCACATCAGTCTTCTACAAAAAGACAGCATGACAGGCTGCTTCCAGGTGTCAAAACGCGAAATATGTGTAAAGCAAAGGACACAGCTTTGCCAAGGTTTTCAGCCTCCCTCTGGTGTGTGTTCTGGTTAGTGAACTGTGCTGTATGTTAATACTCTACAGCATGTGTAACCACCGCCCTTGCTTAACTGCTGTTTTTCTTTCCTCTCCCTGAGCCCTGATCACACTGTTTCTTTCTGAGAATCCATTGCTCCCACAGATGTCAGAAAATCGGGTGTGAGCAGCTGGAGAGTTCCTGGGGCCACATTTTGATCAAAGCTGGTGGCTTTTCAGTCCATTGTGCTCTCTTCAGCTAAGCTGTCACTGTTCTTTCTCTTTTACGTCTTTGAAAGACACTTCTTTGCGCTGCAATGCCATTCAACAAACACTTTCTAGTGTCAGTTGCGGGCAGCTCCCCATGCTAAATGCAAAAGAAAAAGAAAGATGAATAAGACAGAGCCTGTGTCCTTGGAAGGGTCGCAAGTGAGTGAGGGAGAGAGACTTGGACACAATTAGAGGTAATAAAAATCAGATGGTGATGAGTAGTTTAAAAGAGGTATTCAAAAACAGAATACTGTAGGAGAACGGAGCAGAGAAAAACATGTTCTGGATGAATAGGCTTTGGGTTGCTTTCCAGAGAAGCTATTTGAGCTTGGCAGTGAAGGAGGAATGTGAGAGGGCAAAAAAAAAAAAAGGGAGGGGGGTCTTACAGTGAAAGTAACCAACCCATCCCCAGATGGTACAGTGGTAAAGACTGCACTGATGTTGCAGGAGACTCAGGAGACTCGGGTTCGATCCCTGGGTTGGGAAGACCCCTGGGAGAAGGAAACGGCAAACCACTGCAGTATTCTTGCCTAGAAAAGTCCATGGACAGGGTAGCCTGGTGGGCTGCAGTCCACTAAGAGTTGGACATGACTGAGCATGCACGCAACAATAACCAACTATATGCAAAAATATGTTGCATATTCAGGCAGGAATACTAGAGTGGGTTGCCATTTCCTCCTCCAGGGGATCTTTCCAACCCAGGGATTGAACCCAGGTCTCTCACATTGTAGGCAGATGCTTTACCATCTGAGCCAAATGAAAATGAAGGAATGGGGAAAAAAATCTGGTGAAGGTGGCTCTGTGGAAAGAGGGGAAGCAGTACTTTTACTGGGCAGTGGGTTGAAGAAGGGGCTTCTCCAGTGGTTCAGTGGTAAGGAATCCTCCTGTCAGTACAGGAAACACAGGAGATGGCAGTTCGATCCCTGAGTCAGAAAGATCCCCTGGAGGAAGAAATGGCAACCTACTCCAGTATTCCTGCCTGAAACATTCCATGGACAAAGGAGCCTGGTGAGCTACAATCCATGGGGTCCCAAAGAGTCAGACATGACTGAAGCGACTTTGTACACACAAAGGGAAAATACATCTATCAAGTTTCAAGATCTGTTCCTTCTGTGGGTCAATGTATTACTCTTGCATTTGCAACTGGCAGAAACTCAGGTCAATCCAAGTTCTTTAAAAAGAGAGAATGATTAGCTCACACAACAAGGAATTCCCAGGGGCTAATCAGACACTTCAGGCATGGGGGATAGTGGGTGAGCGGATTTGAACTGTATCCCCAGGGCTTTCTGTGTCTCTGTTTCTGCCTCTGACTGGCTTCTCTCTTGGACAAATAAGGAGATGATCACTGGCAATGTCACATTTATAGTATCTTTAGCTTTTGGTTTCAGAGAGAATTCCAGCCTCTAGAAAGGGTTGAAAGGGAAATTCCTGGTCCACTTGGCTGGTTCATCCCTTCTCTGATCCAGTCACTTGGTCCAGATAGGGAAGTATTCACACTGACCAGGTGGGGCTTTGTATCAAGACTGTGGGTTGAGATTTAACTCTATTAGGCTCACGTGGAATATGGAAATGACAGGTCCCCATAGGAAAAAACAAACGGTGCTGTTATGAGAAGAACAGGAAAGGGGTACCAGATAGTCGAAAGGAAGATATGCTCATCTCAGATACAGGTTTTTACTCCTTAAGTATCCTGGACTGCGTACATCTTTCCAAAAGATTATTCTGTAAGAGATCAATACACTTACAAGAAGCTTGATGTGTAAGCTTTGTCTTAACATTCCTTTTTAATTTCTATTGCTTTCAAAGCCTATCTGTGTTCAACTTGACTCTTTCAGTGACTCTAACCAGAAGGTAATTAATTCTAGGAAGAGACAATTCTCAGGCTCTTTCTTTCTCTCCATCTCCCTTTCAGAAAGGAGGAGTTAATGGAATTCCCATTTGACACAGCACCTTCCAATAAGTTGCTACACTTGTTCATTCTTATGATGCGGCCCTAATTAATTTCTGTCAAATTTCATATCTTGTATCCATGTATTTGCTTTGTCTAGACCTGTGCTATCCAAGATGGTAGCCACTAACCACTTCTGAGTATTTAAGCCTAAATTTAAATTGAGCAAATTAAATTAAGCATAATGAGACACTCAGTTCCTCTGTTGTCCTAGACACATTTCAAGTACTTTATAACTATCTATGCCTCAGCTCAGTTTAGTCGCTCAGTTGTGTCTGACTCTTTGCAACCGCGTGGACTGCAGCACACCAGGTTTCTCTGTCCATCACCAACTCCCTCAGCTTGTGCAAACTCACGTCCATCCAGTTGGTGATGCCATCCAACCATCTCATCCTCTGTTGTCCCCCTCTCCTCCCGCCTTCAATCTTTCCTAGCATCAGGGTCTTTTTCAATGAGTCAGTTCTTCACGTTAGGTGGCCAGAGTATTGGAGTTTGTATCTGTGCCTTGAGGATGCCATATCAGATAACATGGTACAGAAGTTTTACATCATCACAGTAAATTCTATTGGACCAAGCTGGAATAGTTTACAAAAGGTTTCTATATTAGAGATAAAATAGCATTTTGTTATATGTATATTCTATGCCTATGGCCCTTTGATAGGAAGCAGAAAGTTAATTGGGTTTCCCAGGTGGTGCTAGTGGTAAAGAACCTGCCTGCCAATTCAGGAGACATAAGAGACACAGGTTGAATCCCTGGGTCAGGAAGATCCCCTGGAGGAGGGCATGGCAATTGATTCCAGTACTCTTGCCTAGAGAATCCCATATTCAGAGGAGCCTGGTGGGCTACAGTCCATATCCATAGGGTCGCAAAGAGTTGGACATGACTGAAGTGATTTAGTAGCAGCAGAAGAAACTTAACTGACTTTAAACTTATAAGGAATGATACATGTAGAATGCTGTTTATACATTACACATCATGGACCATTTAAAATGGGCACTGACTCACGTTGTTGTACAGCAGAAACTAAGGCAAAATTGTAAAGCAAGTATCCTCCAGTTAACAACAACAACAACAAATAAAATGGGCACTATTACTGTGAGCAAACACTACACTGCAATTTTTCAAAAATGTGTAATTCCCTTCCCAATAAGTTAAGCATTCTTTTTATTCCTTTTTTTTTTTTTTCATTCAGACTAAGCCACAGGCTTTTCCATGCTTTACCTCCCTCACTTTCCCCCACTGAGTCTTACAATTTGGCCATACTGAACTCCCCAAACAGGCTAAAATCTATCATGAGTCCACGTCTTTGCTTATGACATTCCTGGTGCCTGGAAAAATTTTCTACTCTGCTTCTTACTGGTTTGTCACTATTTCTTTTTACACTCCCCACTGGATATTAGGTATTTGCTCCAATCCTCCTTTACATACCTGTGTGAGAGAATTAATTACACATTATACTGCAATTAGCACGTTGTACGTGATCCTACTTGATCACATTCTCTTGAGGGCCGGAGCCCTGTGTGTGTTACTCCTCTCAGTTCAGCCTATAGAACTCTGTTTGTTCCATACCAGGCTTTCAGTATCTATTTTTACAAATTGAAGTACATTCGAATACTAGTTAAGGCTCTCCAAATTCTGACCCCAATGTAAATCTTCACCCCACCCCTGAGAGCTGTTACCTACAGACATTACAACCCTGCCACCCAGACCGTCTAAATAGATAGCCACTGTTCATTTTGTTTCTTGTTCTCCGCACATGCCATATTAACCCCAGTTAAGGTTGAAAGGGAAGCTTCTGGTTGATTTAGCTAGTTCATCCCTTCCCTGATCCAATCACTGGGTCCAGGTTGGGGAGGAGGGTTCTGGCAGGCTGCAGTCTGTGAGGTTGCAAAGAGTTGGACACAACTAACCAACTGAGCATGCACACGTGCAGGCTGAAGAGAGATGTATTTTAGCTATTGATCCAGAGTGAGTCATTGATACTCTGGTGATATAGCAAATTGAGCTCTAATTTTGAGCAATTAAGTAAGCGAGCTCAAATCTAGATCCCACTATTGCTCAATGCCATAACGCTGATCCCAGCTAGGGGGACTGGGAGGCGCTTTTATCATCACAGCTGGAGGAGGGGATGCCACTAGAAAGAGGCCAGCAATGCTGCTCAGTGTCCCGCCATGTCCAGGGAAATTCAACCTGAGATGTTAGTAGTGCCAGGACTAAGAAACCCACTGATAACAGGAGCATTGCTGAAGCGCTTTAGAACTAGGCTTCCTCAGCTGTAAAGCAGGCATGATGTTGATGTTTGCTTCCTGGCCATTTGGAGATTTAGTGAGCTAACATGTGCAAAGCACAGGGCTTCCCAGGTAACTCAGTGGTCAAGAATCCACCTGCCAATGCAGGAGCCACAGGAGATGCAGGTTCGATCCCTGGGTTGGGAAGATTCCCTGGAGGAGGGCATGGCAACCCACTCCAGTATTCTTGCCTGGAGAATCCCATGGACAGAGGAGCTTGGCGGGTGATAGTCCATAGGGTCGCAGAGTCAGACACGACTGAGTNTGCAGGTTCGATCCCTGGGTTGGGAAGATTCCCTGGAGGAGGGCATGGCAACCCACTCCAGTATTCTTGCCTGGAGAATCCCATGGACAGAGGAGCTTGGCGGGTGATAGTCCATAGGGTCGCAGAGTCAGACACGACTGAGTGAGCGTGCATGCATGTGCAAAGTGCACCGTGACTGAAGGTCCTAGGAGCATCATTGTCACCATCATTTTTACCATTTTGTGTGATGGATCAAGACACTGACTTGGCGTTAGTGGCGTTAGTGGTTGTGTGTCCTGGCCTTTGATTCCTGAGTCCTCCTTTGTGGGGAATGGTCTGGAGGGACAGTGGGCTGCCTTTAGAGACAGGTCCATTTTTTCTTGCACTCCAGAAATCTCCAGATGTCCAGGCTTTAGGTATAGAAGCTCTCCCTGCAGTAGAGTCTTTCCCGAGTAAAAAGTGGTTCTGACCGTCACCTGGGTCGGAACTAAAACACTTCTGACAGAAATGGTTTCCAGGCAATTGAGCAGATTCTGTTCCACTGCTGCTGAGAATGCATTGTTTGTGTGGCAGAACGGATGGCTAGCTCTTCCTTTGGGGGACTTTTGATCAAAGGAGAAGAGCAGATTACTAACGAATGGAAATATGTATATTTAGATAATTGCATTTGTTATACCTGTATATTTTTCTATTTTTCCAAGATGGCATAAAAAGAAATTGAGTGGATCTTGGGAAATGTAATTGTTTGGTTACCAGGCTGTAACAACGGCCTTCTCTCTCTCTCTCTCTCTCTCTCTCTCTCTCTNTCCAATGCCTGCTGAGAAGGCTGCACTTGATCTTGTAACCAAGAGAGAGTCCACCTGAGGTTTTCCTTCTTTCAAGTTCATTTTGTGCCAGTTATTTAAGATCCACTGAGCTGCCCACTGATGCTGAAGCTGAAATTCCAATACTTTGGCCATCTGATATAAAGAACTGACTCATTGGAAAAGACCCTGATGCTGGGAAAGATTGAAGGCAAGAGAAGGGGACGACAGAGGATAAGATGGCTGGATAGCATCAAGGACTTGATAAGCATGAGTTTGCGCATGCTCCAGAAGTTGGTGATGGACAGGGAAGCCTAGCTTGCTGCAGTCCATGGTGTCGCAAAGAGTCAGACACAACTGAGCGACTAAACTGAAACTGACTGAGCTGCCCACTGGGCATCATCACTTGGATGGCAAACTCAGTAAAGGCCCTCAGCCTCTTTGTCCAAGGTGTGTACCTCCTTCACTGCCTCTTCTAAAAGAAAGGCATTGCCACCAGCATCCCTGGGACAGAATCCCTGGCAGTCATTTCCCCTTGAATCCACCTTTTTCCTGTCCCCTACTGGGTCGTCACTGGGTCCAGTCCTAGTCCTGCTTGCACCTCAGAGACATCCCCTGGCTGTCCCTGCTCGGCTCCCTGGGGCTGCCCCGCACAGACTTTTTCTCATGCTCCCTTGCCCACTGGCTTCCAGCCCATTCTGCCTAGAATGAGGCCCTGGAGGAAGATGGGAAGGTGCTGCTCTGGGCCCTGGCTGCACCTCCTCTGTGGCCCAGCCACCCCCACCTGCCTTCAGCCAGCCCCTGTGTGTGGCTCTCACTAGGTGCTGCCAAAATCTCCCTACAGGACTGGAGGATTTATCCATCCATGCCCACTCCACCCTCTACGCTGGGGGCGCTGAGAGTGCCTTTTGGGAGTTTTGGAAATTGCCTTGACTGAGTAGGGCTACCTTGCCCAAGTTCACACTCCATTTCCAGGAGGTCCAATGACAGGTGGTTGTAAACAGGTCCAGCCTCCTTGCCCAAATTTGAGCCAACTCTGAAGGGCATCCCAGTGTCAGCCCACCCATTTAGGATCCACTGAGTTCGTCCCTGAGATTGCCTCCAGCCTGGCTCTTCTCTCCATCCAGTCCTATTCCTTCCTTCCCCTTCCAAAGGCGTTTCCATAATAAACCTCCTGCAGTCTAATCTCTGTCTCTGAGTCTGGCTCCTGGGGGGGACCCAACCGTGGTACCCTCTGCCTCTTCGTGGTCCTAGCTCACTCTAGGCACTCTGGCTCCTGGGAATCAAAAGACACCAATTTCCTCCCTCCTAGAGTGAAAGCTGCTTCGTGATGTACTGCTCATCTCTGGGCTGCCCACCATACCGTGTTTTGTTCTATTTTTGTTTCTGTTTATCTAATACCTTTATAACTAGTTCCGCAATTTAATTTTTTCCACTGAACTTCCTGGCCTAGGTTTCATTTTCCTGTCTGATACAAACCCTGTACCTCTCCCATGTCAATCCACTCCTTGCCACTCTCATGATCTTAGCTCAGGACCTTCTCCTGGCTTTCTGCAGTAAGCTGCTAACTGGGTCACTCATTCATCCTTTCAGCATACAAAAGCACCTACTCTGCCAGTTCACCTAGTAGATGCTGGAGTTACAATGGTGCACAAAACCAAATGTGGCCTTGAGCTCTTTAATCCATTCCCCACACAGCTATCAGAGTACTTTTTCTTAAATTTAAATTTGATCACATCAGGCCCTGGTCTAAAAACTTGTCAGGGGACATCAGAAGATAAAATCAAAATACCCTCTTTTCTGGCCCTACTTCCCTTTCCAGCCTTATCTATTTTATCTCCTCACCAGCACCCTACCTATGCCAGATCCTGGTAGGAACCTAAACACATCTTGCTAATTCACACATCTGCATTTTTGCCTGTGATGTTTTCTCCCAATTCCCCCTCACCCCTGCCAATAGGATGAACTCCTATTCATCCTTCAAAACCCCACCCAGATTTCCCCTGCACTGCTGTCAGATGTCAATGTCATCCCAAGCACTGTTGAGTCTTCCATCTAGCTTTTTTTCATAGCATTGTCCACTCAGCTATGTCCCAGAGGGCAGGAACCATGTCTTATTTAGCTGTGTATCTCCCGTCCCCAGCCCAGTGTCTGTTATAAAGGAAGGGCTTACTAAGTGACAACCGAATAAACATACACAAGCTCAGAGGGTTATCCAAAAGGAGGACCTGAAATGATGGACAGGGCATCTGGGCCAAGGCAGGGGCATGGGGAATAGGGCACAGAGTTAAGAGTTGAATGTCTAGCCCTAGAAGGAAACAGGATATCGGGAAAAAAAGGAGGGGTGTGTGTGCTGAAGTTTTAGGGGCCTCCAGCCTGGAAGCCTGGGAGGACAGACTTGTCCCCTTGGCATGCAATCAAGATACCCAAGGGGACACGTGAGCTAAAATTGTCATCATTTCATTGCTGGGCTTTTCCTGCTGGCCAAGTCTGGACTGAATTTCTATCAGACTTTTAGATACTGATTTGAGGAAGCCTGTTGCTTTTTTAAATTTTATTTTATTTATATTTATTTCTTTTTGGCTGTGCAGGCTTTCCTATAGTTGCAGCAAGTGAGGGCTACTCTAGTCGCGATACACGCACGGGCTCAGTAGTTGCTGCTTGCGGGCTCTAGATCACAGGTTCAGTAGTTGCCCCCACGGCATTGGCAGGCAGATTCTTTACCACTGAGCCACGAGGGAAGCCTGCCAGTTGCTGTTTATAGGCTTAAATTGTCTCACCTGTGAGATGGGCTGCTTTTCCTCCCCAGCAAGGTTCTCATGGGAAGAAATAGCTGCAAAGATGCGAAAAGTCCTTATGAGTTATCTGCCTATACACAGATGTGATGATCAAATACGACTATGCCTTGACTTTAAACTATGTGCATTTTAGTCAACAAATATTCATTATCAGCTTGCCACATGCCAGAGTCAGAAAAGGGCTTTACCATGAAAATCCAAATTGACAGATACAAATATACAAGTAAATAGGATGTGGACTAGGTTATATTCTCTTCCTGTGTTAAAAGGGTTCTTTGCCTTATAAAAAGGTCTTCCACGTGATGCCATTAGCAAGCTCCTTTGGCACATTTATGGTGTGGTTTGGTAAAATGTAGGTGCCTTGAAAGCAAGACCATGTGTGTGTGATATGTGTCCCCTTTGGAGCCTCAGTACAATACTGAGCTGACACCAGAAGTGCGCCAGATGACAAGCGTTCTGAACTGGGGGGAAAAAATAGATTTACCTCCAACTTCTCAGGAAAGCACATACTGCCTTACGTAACATGGGGAAATCTGTATTGATTTTGGGGGATAAAGTTAGGCTACTGATGAGCTCAGGCTTGACTCATTTTCATTCATGCCCAGGTAGGCGCCTGGCAACACCATTACCAAGGTTCTGAGTGCCTTTTGCATGCGTGCTCAGTTGCTTAGTAGACTCTTTGCCACCCTATGGATTGACCCTATGGATTAACCCTATTGATTTCCCTGGTAGCTCAGACGGTAAAGCATCTGTCTACAATGTGGGAGACCCAGGTTCAAGCCCTGGGTTGGGAAGATCCCCTGGAGAAGGAAATAGCAAACCACTCCAGTACTATTGCCTGGAAAATCCCACGGACAGAGGAGCCTGGTAGGCTACAGTGTATGGTGTCGCAAAGAGTCGGACACGACTGAGTGACTTCACTTTCACTGTAGGTTGTAGCCTGCCAGGTTCCTATGTCCATGGGATTTTCCTGGCAAGAATACTAGAGTGGGTTGCCATGCCCTCCTGCAGGGTATCTTCCCAACCCAGGGATTGAACCCTCATCTCCTTTGTCTCCTGCATTGGCAGGTGGATTCTTTAACACTAGTGTCACCTGGGAAGCCCTACCCATTCCAAAATGCAGGAAAATTCTCAGAGCAGCCAGGACTCCGGATTCCACCATTTGGCTTCAGGGTACACAGGGCTTTGCAGCCACACATGACATGTGTTATGCTCCCTAACTCCAAATTCTAAACCAGTAAACACACCAAAAGAAAATCAGTCCTGAATATTCATTGGAAGGATTGATCCTGAAGCTGAAACTCCAATACTTTGGCCATCTGATGTGAAAAACTGACTCATTGGAAAAAACCCTGATGCTGGGAAGGATTGAAGGTGGGAGGAGAATAGGATGACCAAGGATGAGATGGTTGGATGGCATCACTGACTCAATGGACATGATGTTTGAGCAAGCTCCAAGAGTTGGTGATGGACAGGGAAGCCCGGTGTGCTGCAGTCCATGGGGTCACAAAGAGTCACATACGACGTATCAACTGAACTGAACTGAAACACACCAAAAAAAAAAAAAAAAAATCGGGACATATTTAAGAAAAATAATACTAGTATTTACAATATAGTTCCAAATACTGGGAAAGAGTTGAACATTTACTGATTTCCTCCCATATGATAGATCTTTATATCTATTCTCTTGTTTAACATTCAAAATTATCTCATAAACTAAATACCACCATTTTCCAGATTCCTAAGAAGGCTCAGAGACGTTGATTAGCTTGTTTAAGGTCACACAGCTGGAAGGTGGCCAGTTAGAATGAGAACCCTCTTCTGGTTGACCTCAAACCTGGATCTTTCAGCTTTATATGCCATCCAAATTCCCAATGAAGAGGAAGATTATCCAAACATTTCTTCCCTTTAATTTTTTGTTTAAGTTCAGTAAAAATCTTAACCTTTTAAGAACTTACCCTCCCCCAGCAAACATTTGCATACACAGGCACACTCATACGCAGATAGATAATTAAGATTCGTGATAGAGCCTCAAATCTGACTTTGCCTGATGATTTAATCAATTCTAAAGGAAATCAGTCCTGAATATTCATTGGAAGGACTGATGCTGAAGCTGAAGCTCCAATCCNATTTCTCCTTCATATTTGCATGAGATCCTTGCTGGATACAGTAATCTGTGTTGTAGGTTTTTCTCTTTCATCACTTTAAGTATGTCCTGCCATTCCCTTCCGGCCTATAGAGTTTCTGTTGAAAGATCAGCTGTTATCCTCACGTGAATCCACTTGTGTATTATGTGTTTTTTCCCTTGGTGCTTTAATATTTGTTCTTTGTGTTTGATCTTCATTAATTTGATTAATATATGTCTTGGGGTGTTTTGCCTTGGGTTTATCCTGTTGGAGGCTCTCTAGGTTTCTTGGACTTGGGTGGCTATTTCCTTCCCCATTTTAGGGAAGCTTTCAACTATTATCTCCTCAAGTATTTTTTCACGGCCTTTCTTTTTGTCTTTTCCTTCTGGGACTCCTATGATTCGAATGTTGGGGCATTTAACATTGTCCCAGAGGTCTCTGAGGTTGTTCTCATTTCTTTTAATTCTTTTTTCTTTTTTCCTCTCTGCTTCATTTATTTCCACCATTCTACCTTCCACCTCACTTATTTTATCTTCTGCCTCAGTTATTCTACTGTTGGTTCCCTCCAGAGTGCCTTTGATCTCAGTTATTGCATTATTCATTATTGATTGACTCTTTTTTATTTCTTCTAGGTCCTTGTTAAACATTTCTTGCTTCTCAGTCCTTGTCTCCAGACTATTTATCTATAACTCCATTTTGTTGTCAAGATTTTGGATCATTTTAACTATCATTATTATGAATTCTTTTTCAGGTAGATTCCCTATCTCCTCTTGTTTTGCTTGGTTTGGTGGGCCTTTATCATATTCCTTTACCTGCTGAATATTTCTCTGCCTTTTCATCTTGTTTAGGTTGCTGTGTTTGAGGTGGCCTTTCTGTATGCTGGAAATTTGTGGTTCCTCTTTATTGTGGAGGTTCCTCCCTGTGGGTGGGGTTGGACGAGTGGCTTGTCAAGGTTTCTTGGTTAGGGGAAGCTTGCGTTGGTGTTCTGGTGAGTGGAGCTGGAGCTCTTCTCTCTGGGTGCAATGAACTGTCCAGTAGTGAGTTTTGAAGTGTCTAGGGGTTTGCTGTGACTTTTGGCCGCCTGTATTTTAATTCTTAGGGTTATGTTCCTGCGTTGTTGGAGAATTAGCTTGGTATGTCTTTCTCTGAAGCTTGTTGGCTCTTGAGTGGAGCTTGGTTTCAGTATAGGTATGGAGGCTTTTGGATGAGCTCTTGTTGATTAATGTTTCCTGGAGTCAGGAGTTTTCTGGTGTTCTCAAGTTTGGGAATTAAGCCTCCTGCCTCTGGCTTTCAATCCTATTCTTACAGTAGCCTCAAGACTTCTCCATTCATACAGTACTGATGATAAACCATCTAGGTTAGTGGTGAAAAGATTCTCCACAGTGAGGGACACCCAAAGAGGTTCATAGAGTTACGTGGAGAAGAGAAGAGAAGAAGGAGGAGGGAGAGAGAGGTGATCAGGAGGAGAAGAGGGGAAATCAAAAAGGGAGAGAGAAATCTAGCCAGTAATCAATTCCCTATTTGCTCTCCACAGTCTGGAACACTCAGAAAGATTCACAAAGTTCCACAGAGAAAAGAAGAGGGAGGAAGGAAATAGAGGTGACCAAGAGTAGAGGCTGTTGCTGCTGCTGCTAAGTTGCTTCAGTTGTGTCTGGCTCTGTGCAACCCCATAGATGGCAACCCACCAGGCTCCCCATCCCTGGGATTCTCCAGGCAAGAACACTGGAGTGGGTTGCTATTTCCTTCTCAAGTGCGTGAAAGTGAAAAGTGAAAGGGAAGTTGCTCAGTCGTGTCTGACTGTTTGTGACCCCATGGACTGCAGCCTACCAGGCTCTGCCGTCCATGGGATTTTCCAGGCAAGAGTACTGGAATGGGGGTGCCATTGCCTTCTCCAGAAAAGGAGAGGAGTGGGGGGAGGGTCAAAAGGAGAGAGACCAATTTAGTCTTTGATCAGTTCCCTAAGTGTTCTCCACAGCCTGGAACACCTAAAGAGATTCACAGAGTTAAATAGAGAAGAGAAGGGGGAGGGAGGAGATAGAAGTGACCTGGGGGAGAAAAAGGAGAGTCAAAAGGGGAGAGAGCTATCAAGCCAGTAATCACAATCCTAAGTAAAAATGTGTACTGAATATTGGATTCTTAAAGGCACAAAATTGATAACAAATACCAAAAAGCAAAGATTAAAAATCTAGAGTAGAGATTAGACTCTCAAAAATACAATATTAAAAAACAAAACAAAATTTCAAAAATTATAAAGAACATATATATGAAATTTGCTTTAAAAATAGGGTCTTGTTTTTGCAAGGTAATAATAGGTTTTAAAAATGAAAATTAAAGGAGTAATAAATATCTTAAAATTTAAAAAAAATTAAAAAATGATAATAGTAAAATATATCTAGGAATTTCTCTGTAGCTGTTGAGGACAGTGTGGTATTAGTTCAGTTTCAGATAGTTCCTTGTTCCAGCTTATACTTCTCAAGGTCTATAGGCCCCTTCCGATGTAGTCAATGCTAACTATTTTAATCTGTTGCACCTGCCACTTCCAAAGTGGTTCCCTCTTCTCTGTTTATTTTGGCTTCCTCTGCAAGTCTATTCAGTGTCTAATTTCCACCCTGACACAAGGGGGTGAAGGTGGTCATTTATTTAGGCTCACTTGTTCAATTGTGCTGCTGGGAGGAAGGAACACTGCAAGCAAATATCACTGGTGTGTGTGGGGAGTGCTCACAGTGTCTGGGCCACACTGGTTTTGCCCCCACTCACTGTGTGTGTGTTTTCCCAGTCTACTCTGCTCAGGCTCCAGGTTGCTCTGCAGGGGAACTGTCTAAGGTGGGCCCTGGGTTGCATGCACTTCCCAAGTCTAAGCTGCTCAGGTTCAGGTTCTCAGGTACTCCACAAAGGCACAGACTAGGTTTGGCATGTGTTTTGTGCCCTCCCCAAGTCCGAGCACCTCAGGTGACCAAGTGCTTGGTGAGCGCACACTCCTGGGGTGTGCGGTGCATCTTATTGCCTCTCTGGTCCCAGCCCCTGGGTTTCCTGGGTGTGCAGTGGGAGTGCCGCTCAGGTGTGCCATGTGTCTCCTTGGGGAGCTGATCTTTGGCTGTGACCCTCCTGGCAGATGTCAACTGTCCAGGATCCCAAGGAGACTTTGTTAGCAACTGGCAGCCTGCTTGCAGTTTGGTAGAGGATGTCATCTGGGGCCGAGTTTGCCCCTTGCCTTCTGGCTCTAGCTGTTGCCAGCCTGCCTTGCTACCTCCAGGAGGGGATGGGCCGGTCCGCCACTGGCTAGCTCTCCTCTGCTATTCCCTCAGTCCATTGTTCCATGAGTGGGCCCAGCGGTGACTTAGGTTAGAGCTTTTCATGGGAAAGTTCTCTTTCTTTTTTTTTTTTCCTCTCTCTCTCTGGCTATCCCCCAGTTTGGGTTGCGATCTCACGTTAGCTCTCTCAGATTGTTCTCAGGGTATTCAGGTCCAGTCCTTACCCTAAGCAATGCAGCCCGCGCCTCCCTGATCAACCCCCACTTGCTGGTGGTGAATGCGAGCATCTGGGCTACTTTCCAGTGGGAATTGTGGTTAGGCGCATAATCTGTGGATTTAATTTTTTAAATTTTTTCCTCTCGGTTGTGTTGCCCTCTGAGATTTCAAAACTCCCCCCAGACCCGCTGGTGAGAGGGTTTCCTGGTGTTTGGGAACTTCTCTTTTTTCAACTCCCTTCCCAGGATGGATTTCCATCCCTAACTCTTTTGTTTCTCTTTTTATCTTTTATGTTTTGTCCTACCTCCTTTCAAAGACAATGGGCTGCCTTTTTGGGTGCCTGGTGTCCTCTGCCAGCATTCAAAAGTTGTTTTGTGGAATTTTCTCAATGTTCAAACGATCTTTTGATGAATTTGTGAGGGAGAAAGTGGTCTCCCCATCCTATTTTTTTTTGCCAACTTAGGAGTGCCCCCCTCTATCATTTTAACTTTATTCTCTTTCTTTTTGTATTATATTTCTTCTATCTATCTATCTATCTTCTCTCCATCCACCCATTCATTTATCCATTCATTCTCCATTCATCTACTTAGTTTCAGTTTTTAATCTTTTCTTGTAGCTCTGTACACTGATTCATCCTTGTATTCTTTAACTATATTCAGAATGCTTTAATTGTGATCTTATAATAGCTATTCATTAAATATTTATTGATAAGTCAATGAATGGAAATCTCTGCAGATCATTGCTGCATAATAGATTTTTAAAAACTTGCAATAATTACAAACTCCCTAACTTTATTAACTTGATTCTTGTAACCATTTCAAGTTTTGGCCTTGGTTCTGTTTTTTTTTTTTTTTTAAATCACTCTCATCATATAAAGCAAGTGTGTAGTGGATTAGAAATAGTTAAGATTAAGAACATAAAAATGGAAAGAGAAAACAGGAAATGTCTTTTCTTCTCTTTACTATCATAAATTTATTTTGTTTCCTTTACAGGAGTAAAGGCAGAAAACTTCACTTTTCTTGAGCATTGTGAAACCTATCATATTCTCCCTCCAATGAGGATGATTTTTTTTTAAATTAGATATTTCTTGAATATTTTTTGCAGCAGATGAGTTTTTTTAAAACCAAAATATAAAAGTTTCAAATTTCCTCTGACACAATATGCTATGTATCTTTCGCCATGTACCATTATGTTTGGAAGGAAAATTAGAGGTTTCAAGAATGATTGTAAATTATTTTGTCATAGACTTTGGGATATATTTTGGAAGAGAGAAAGGTGACATTGACTTCAAAAGTGTAGAGCAATATCATGACATGCCATAGTTTTCTTTACAAAGGTATTAATATACCACTCCTTGGGAGTGAATGTCTAAATCAACTTTAAATTGCATTTTCAGTCTGCACAATCTTAGAAGAAATGAATGTTTAACTCTAGGATTCACTGTATATCTATTTGATAAAAGTTGGCTTGTATAGATTGCATCATTCCAGTTAGAGACTCAAAGACATCTCTAGGACTTGACTAAGTATAGGTACTTATACTGAACTTTGAAAAGAAGATTCTACCAGAAGTGTGAGAGGCATAATATAATAATTCTCTTCATCTTGTGAGCAGCATGAAAGACACTAGACTGGAAGAAGAAAGTGTTGGATACTTGGAGAAACAGGAGGGTCAGAAGCTAAGAGCCATCTGTAATTCAAAATGGACGAGTCTCCCTGAAAGTAACAAGATTTAATTCCATTCCCAGGCAAGAAAACAGATTGATATAAAATGAAGTAAATCTGGTTAATTTTAGAGGAATATTGCCTGATTTGAAATTTCTGGATGGCTCTAATGTTCACTGTTGGTACAAGAAGATCTTTTAGCTAGTGAATTTGATGTAATACAAGGTAAGTTGCAGTGAATAGTTAAGATTCATGAAAAGAAAAGTGGCCAAGATCTCATAATTGGTAAATGCCCCAAGAGGGGGCACATTACTAGTATCTCTCTCAGTTCAGTTCAGTTCAGTCACTCAGTCGTGTCCGACTCTTTGCGATCCCATGAATTGCAGCACGCCAGACCTCCCTGTCCATCACCACCTCTCGGAGCTCACTCACACTCATGTCCATCGAGTCCCTGATGCCATCCTGCGATCTCATCCTCGGTCGTCCCCTTCTCCTCCTGCCCCCGATCCCTCCCAGCATCAGAGTCTTTTCCAATGAGTCAACTCTTCGCATGAGGTGGCCAAAGTACTGGAGTTTCAGCTTTAGCATCATTCCTTCCAAAGAAATNGCTGGGCAGCAGGCATCACGTTAGACACCCGCAGTGGAGCACAGCTCGGTCCT
Source organism: Neotragus pygmaeus (assembly GCA_006410875.1). Taxonomy (NCBI): domain Eukaryota; kingdom Metazoa; phylum Chordata; class Mammalia; order Artiodactyla; family Bovidae; genus Neotragus; species Neotragus pygmaeus. The sequence continues at coordinate 2,162,647 of SJYV01020350.1, read as the reverse complement.
CCGGGAGCTCCCAGTGGGAGGAATGGGGAGGAAGGCGGCGGCACGGAGACCGCTGTCTGAGCAGAATGAAACAGATACCAGAAGAGGGACACAGAGGAAGGAGAGGTCGGTCCTGCCAGGGACCAGGCTGGAACCTGACATTGTCCTGGGCAGGGTCTGAATACACGTCAGAGGCAGATTCACTCGGACCGGCTTCCGGGAACTTGATACATAGTGAGAATGAGAACTACGTTGATAAAAGCAGGCATCCGGCAGGACGTACTCATCAGCAGATCAATGAAAGCATTCCCTTTGCCTGACAATGCGCCCACAGGAAGCCACGTTATCGGAAAGTTACTTGCACAAATGGATTCCACAAAGGGGCCTTGGCGGATATTAAGACGTCTATTTCAGCCCGGGTAGCTTGAAGCCATCTCTGACCCTAAAAGAAAAGTCTTCTGCAGGAAACATTCGCCATCACCTTTGCTCTGGTAAAACTCTCTCCACCCTTGGAATAAAGATGAGGTATTATTATTAAAGCAAAGCTCTCCTGCTCTACCAAAGATCGCCAGAAAGCAGCAGCATGAGGAGCACATAGACTGCCTGTCTCCCCTCTGACTTTCCAAGGTGACCATTCTGGACTGACAGATTTCAGGGGCCCAGGTTCCCTCCATGTTGGGGCTCTAGCATGTCATCCACGTGATCAAGGCCAGGTCTCAGCCACGCCAGGTCCCCTCTGGCTGGCAGGGGAGGAGCCGATAAGGAGCCAAACCCCTTCAGCCTGGAGATGGCAGGTGTCCTGCGCTCCTATTTATTCACATTCCTTTTGGTAGAACTTGGTCACACGGTCCCACCTAACTCCAGGGGAAGCCAGGAAATGAAATATGTCCCACCGTGAGCTCAGGGAGGTGGAGAGAGGAGGTGGAGGTGGAACCCTAACTATCTCTGCTTCAAATGGCAGTTAGGGTGTTTCCAGGTGTAACCAAAACCTTAACTTAAACCATCTTCGACCCACAGGACACCTTTGGGCTGACTCCAGGGCTGGCTGATACACCACCTCAACCCTGGGGAGTTCCCAGTACCCACCCTGGGTAGCCCCCAGGCCTGGGTATCACATTCTAACGTGACAGTTTTCAAAGGAAGAAGAGAGCATCTCTCCCTGTGTTCTGCCTTAGGTGAGAAGAGAGTTTCCCCAGAGAATCCACTGCACCTCCAGCAAGTATCCATTCGTATACCATTGACTTGAATTGGGCCACATGCCTATTTCGGAACAATGACTGCTGTTACAGGCTGAACTGTGGTCTCCCACCCACCCCCATTCACATATTGAAGTCCTCAATCCCCAGCACCTAAGACGGTAACCATATTTGGAGATGGGGCCTTAAAAAAGGCAGTCTTTTACTTGTATTTATTTATTGGCCACACTGAGTCTCCATTGCTGCATGAGGGACTCTTTCCAGATGCAGTGAATGGGGGCTCCTCTCCGGTTGCGCTGCCAGGGCTTTTCACTGCAGTGACTTCTCGTGGCGCAGAGCGCAGGCTCCAGTGCGTGCGGGCTTCAGTAGTTGTGGCTCACAGGCTTAGCCGCTCCTCGGCGTGTGGAATCTTTCCAGACCAGGGACTGACCTTCTGTCCTCTGCATTGGAAGGTGAATTCTTAACCACTGGACCACTAGCAAAGTCCTTAAAAGAGGTAATTAAGTGAAAACGAGGTTCTGTGGGTGGGCCCTAATCCAATAAGCCTGATGTCCTTTTAAGAAAAGAAGATTAGGACACAGATAACACACATTCCAAGAGATGACCATATGCAGACATGGTGGCCATCCGCAGGACAAGGAGAAAGGTCTCAAAACAAACCAAACTTGCCAACACCTTGAACTTGGACTCTGAACTCCAGAACAGTGAGAAAATAAGATTCTGTCATTTAAACTACCCGGTCTGTGGTATTTTGTCAAGCAGCCCTAGCTAGCTGGTACAGCTGGCAATCAAAACGGATCAATCTGGTCCACTCTGGGGTGCAGTTGGTGTGAGACGCAGCCCATGAGAGAGGGTGGTCTGGGTTCTGCAGAAGAAAGCTGATGGGAGGATGCTGGGCGATTGGGGGACAACGCCTATGATGGATGGCAAGGTTGCCCTACACCCCCGCGGCTGCGGCTTGACCCCTCTTCTCAGACCAGCTCCCTTTCTGTGCACACCAGCCCCCTGCCGATTTTCTCCAACAGACATCAGTACAACCGTCTCATTAGACTTCTGCTTCCCCCTTATCATTAGTTCTCTTTCTAACAGCTACTCCAGTCGATTTTGCTAGGAATTTGGGCCAGGCTGGGGTAGGGAGGGTGTCTCCCAGCTCTTCTCCCATATCGCTATGCTCTGCCACCTGGTTTCCTCCACTGAAGACCAGTCCTACTTTTACTCTGCAACAGCCTCATGTCCCAGTTGTTGGGGGACACAAGGATGCTGGTGAATGTTTAACAACCTGTTTAGTGTTGCTCTATTTGCCAATTTCCGTGGTGTAAATACCCACCATGGTCCATTCTCAAGGACCCACAAGAGGCCACTGAGCACAGAATTGGGAAGAGATGGCGCACATTGGCAACCCCAGTCCAGTGGTACCCAGGGAGACCTCCCAGTCACCTTCAGGGAGGACAATAAGGAGTCCTGGTATCATCCGAGTGTCTAATCTCTGATGATTGGAAAACATCTCCTGGGGCAGGAGAGGGTTAAAAACGTTTTATGAGCCCCGATGGGAACTTGTGAGCGTGAGGAGGGCATGAGAAAATCCTGAGGGTGCCTGGTGCTGTGTCCTGCAACAGCTCCCTCCCTCGACATTCCCAGGCTGGGAGGATGGATGAATGCCCCCGTAGAGAATAAAGTGGAAGTAGGGCTCAGCCAGGCTCCAGCGGCCCAGGACTGTCACTGCCCGCCCCGGGGAGGCCCCTTCCCCCACTCACCTCTCTGTACAATTGCTGCCTCTGTTCCCCAGCTCCACTTCCCTCAGGGTCCCATGCAAACCAGACTTGTGATAAAAGCCACCATTGATGGGCACTTCCTCTGCACCAGGCACTAGGCCGGGCCCTCCAGACCCATTTTCTCATTGAATTCATAGCACCACCCCCACAGACTTGGTGGGTGTAGTCTTGTCCCCAAAATGAAGTTCACAGAGGTCAGAGGAATGGTCTCAAGGTCATGGCAGCAGAGCCGAGGTGACTGAAAGACGGTGGGTTTTCCATGGTGCTTCTGGGGTCAAGCAGGCCAGGCCGTGTCATAGAGTAGTATTGACAATGACAATGGCCAGAGCTTACCAAGGACTTCCTTTAAAGAGTGCAGATCCGCACTGACTTCACTGTGTGATCGAGGTGAATTATGGCTCCCATTCTGCACACAAGGCACCCAAGGCCCAGAGAGGGTGTGCCGCTTGCCCTGGGTCACAGCTGGTTAGTGGCTGGGCAGGACTTTGGACTCTGGAGTAGGGTGGGGCAGGGGCTGCCGCCCAGTCCATCTGTGTTCCCTGCTCCCTGGGCCAGCTTTGGTTCTCATGATATCCCTCCCAGAGGACCAGCATTTTCCTGGGGGTATTTGGCTTGGTCCGAGGTCTGGCAGGCACAGTCTGGGTCAGGGGAAAGGTAATACCTATCCTTCCCCCTGGTGTCTGATCTCCAGCTGGCTGAGCCAGCACCTGGGTGGGGAAGAGGGTAGAATGGTGCTATTCAGAGAGTTTTCCTGATGCAATAACTGATTGCAAAACCTTTGCCATCCCTGAGCATTTTATGAAGGGTGGTAATTTTGCACAGCAGCAGGAAACCCCAAACTCACCCGGCTGCCAGAACAAGGCACTGCAGGTCAAATGCCAGTCCAGCAGTACAGTTACCCCGGGGCTGGGGTGTTAGAAACACCAACCAGAACACCACCAATAACCGCACCATGGATCCAAGTCTTCCAGCACTCCTAATCACGTTCGATCAACAAAGTTCGCTCAGGTGGGTGAGGCAAACCCAAGTCTCAATTTACTGCCAACAATATGGGTTCGCTCAAGGTCAGCAGATGTGCACAGGACAGAAGTAAGACTCAGACCTGACCTCCAGACTCTAGCTCTAGTGCTCATTTCTGCATAGTTGGGGACGATGGGTGATGCTGTCAGGAGAGTTCAGAAGCAAACGGAGGTGTCAGGGTGAAAGCAAGTACGGGAAGCTGTAGCCAGACTGACCCAAGTGCAAATCTTGGCTCTGCATCTCAAGCAGATTACTTAACCTCTCTGAGCCTTACTTTCCTTCTCTGTGGGTGAGAGAGGGTTGTGGTTAAGGGTTTGAGCTGTGGAGTCAGAGTGCCTTGATTTTAATCCTGGTTGCGCTACTTATGACTTCCCTGGTGGCTCAGACGGTAAAGCGTCTGCCTACAATGTGGGAGACCCGGGTGTGATCCCTGGGTCAGGAAGCTCCTGGAGAAGGAAATAGCAACCTACTCCAGTACTCTTGCCTGGAAAATCCCATGGACAGAGGAGCCTGGTAAGCTGAAGTCCATGGGGTTGCAAAGAGTCAGACACGACTGAGTGTAACCTATGTGACTTTGGACAAGTCACTTAATCTCTCTGTGTTCACTTCCTTGTCTGTCAAATGAACATTTTTAAACCCACCTATAGGCTTGAGGATTTGCTTAGCTAATACTAGCGAGGCTCTTAGCACAGGCCCAGGTTATGGTAAGCTGTCAGAAATAATGAGCCATTATTGTTATCTACAAGATGGAGAAGAAAAGAGCTTTGGGGATGAAATGAGATAACCCATTCCTGATGTATGTGTGTGTGGTATGTGTGTGGGGAGGTGTTTGAAAGGAAGTATATTCTTCACAAATGGAATTGGGACCTTCTAGAAAGGAAGAAAAATGGGACCTGGGCTGGCCCTGGGCCTGCTTTGAGATGTTTCCTACTGAACACTCTCCTGGCCTTCACCTCTGTGTTTCATCGACTCTTTGCTGTGAATCAAGTGCAGCCTCTTTCCAGCCACTCCCCAATCCCAGCAACAATTCCTTTGAGAGAACAACCTCAGGCCGGAAATCTTCCTGCCCAGAGCAGTGAAAGGGCCCAAATGTAAATACATGCAGGCCTCAGAGTTTCACAACTGCCCTGAGTCACTTCTCTCTGCAGAAAACAGGGCCAAGGCATAAGAGTTCCAAATCTTACCAGTGAGGCTGAACCCAGGTGTCTTTCAGACTTTTTTCATTTGGTCTTTCCAAGTTCTCTCTATTGGCAGGAGGTTCTCTGTGTGTTTATGCTGATGGCAGAAAAGGAAATAGAACACAGCTGGGACCCAGGTTTCAAATTTCCTCCATGAAACATGATTTCTGTCTTAATTATCTCTGACCCTTTCCCAGCTGCCTCAGAGGCCTGGCACCTTGCCATGTATTAGTTAGATGCTCTTCGTTTGCAAGTAGCTAGAATTATAGTATCACATAAATAGGAGGAGTTATTTTCTCACATAAAAAGAAATTCAAAACTGAATAAGGACTGTTCTTATTTTGGCAGCTCAGTGATGTCAAAGCCATACCCACCATGATTCTGCTGGTCTTTTCCTCAAGTTGCAAGATGGTTGCTGCAGCTCCAGATGTCACGTCTGCCCTCAAGGCTGAAAAAGGAGGGAAGAGCACAAAATAGTGGCACTACTGGTGTTGACTATTTCTTTATCAGTCGTTTATTGTTGCTTAAAATACCGTTGTAAAACTTAGTGGCTCAAAACAACAATTATTTATTAGTTCATGTTTCTTAGCATCAGAGTTTGGGCTGGGATCAACCGGCAGTTCTTCTACTGGTCTAATGGGTTCACTCAGTGACAGCAGTTGGTGGCTCAGTAGGGGCTATATTGTCCAAGAGAGCCTAAGATGTGTATCATGTATCTGGTATTTGCTGCTGGCTCTTAAGATGTGATGACAGAAGCAGAGGTCGGGATGATGCCATTGCTAGAAGGGGACCACTGCCCAAAGAATGTAGGTAGCCTCTGCAAGCTGGAAAAGGCAAGAAGTGGACTCCTTCCCTGAAACCTCCAGAAAGATCAAACTCTGCCAACACCTTGGTTTTACCCCAGTAAGACCAGTTTTGGACTCCAGACCTCGGGAACTGTAAGAGAATAAATATGCTATGTCACTTATTACAGCAGCAACAAGAAACCATCTCGCTCCATTGCTCTCTCATTCTCTGAGGTAGAGGTTAGCCAACTACGGCCTCATTGCCTGATTTTGTAAATAACTTGTATTGGAACACACATGTCCTTCCCTATTATCCATGTCTGCTTCCATGCTGCAGCAGCACAGGAATTGTGACAGAGACTGAATGGCCCACAAAGTCTAAAATATTTACTATCTGGCCCTTTGCAAGAATAGCTTGCCAGCCCTGACTGCTCTAAGAGGCTAGCTGAGGCCTCCTTGCATGGTGGTTTCAGGATAGCAAGAGTACAAGAATTTGCTTCAAAGTTCTGGGAAAGAGCCAGCAGTTTCAGAGCCTCCTTTTATCAGGAAAGCAAAGCCTTCCCACAGATTCCCAACCAGACATCCTTTCAATCTCATTGGCTAGAACCCAGTCACATGGCCACTCCCAGCCACTGGGGGAGCTGGGGAGACAGAAACAGGATTTTCATGATTGGCTTAGGCTACTGGTGACCCGGTGTCATATCTTTTTGCATTTTCATACTGGCATGGGGAAAAAGTGAAAACAGTGATACTATTTTTGGGGGGCTCCAAAATCACTGCAGATGGTGACTGCAGCCAGGAAATTAAAAGACATTTGCTCCTTGGAGGAAGACCTATGACAAACCTAGACAGTGCATTAAAAAGCAGAATCATCCCTTTGCCAACAAAGGTCTGTACAGTCAAAGCTATGGTTTTTCCAGTGGTCATGTATGGATGTGAGTTGGACCATAAAAAAAGCTGAGCGCCGAAGAACTGATGCTTTTGGACTGTGGTTTTGGAGAAGACTCTTGAGGGTCCCTTGCACTGCAAGGAGATCCAACCAATCAATCCTAAAGGAAATCAGTCCTGAATATTCATTGGAAGGACTGATGCTGAAGTTGAAGCTCCAGTACTTTGGCCACCTGATACAAAGAGCCAGCTCATTGGAAAAGATCCTGATGCAGGATTGAGGGCAGGAGGAGAAGGGGCTGACAGAGGATGAGACGGTTGAATGGCATCACCGATTCAGTGAACATAAGTTTGAGCAAGCTCTGGGAGACAGTGAGGGACAGGAAAGACTGCATGCTGCAATCCATGGGGTCTCAAAGAGTTGAACATGGCTCAGTGACTGAACAACATCAAGAATGGCAATCCTCCACTTGGTGGGTGTGTTCCATTAGCAAGGAAAGGAGAAGGGATTTAAAGAGACAGCAAAGTTTGCCCTTGGTGTGTTGTCTGGGTGACTCTGAACTTCTTGAATTTATTCATTCAACAAATAAACATCCAAATATCAAAATCAGCTATGTGCCCATTTTTGGACAAGGCTGGGGGAGGGAAGGGCTATAATCTTTGTCCTCAAGGAGGCTGCAAGACACTGGAGAAACTCTTCCCAATAAACAAGAGAAGGTGTGTACAAAGATTTTTCACTAGAGCCCTATTTTCAAAGGGAGTTAGTAGAAGCAAGAGTGCCTCCATCAGGAGTGGATAAAGAAACTCTAGTTATATGATGGGCATGTTTATAGCAACTAAAATAAATGGACTAAGTCCTCACACATCAACCCAAATAATTCACCAACACATCGTGTTAAGTAAAAACAAAAAAGCAAAAGGCAAAGTGTGCTCAATTCTTGATGTGGATTACAAAACATAAAACAATGGTATAAATTGCTCATAGATAAATACTGTCTTTTCATACTGTTTTTGGGGTTCTCAAGGCAAGAATACTGAAGTGGTTTGCCATTCCCTTCTCCAGAGGACCACATTTTGTCAGAACTCTCCACCATGACCCGTCTGTCTTAGGTGGCCCTACATAGCATGGCCTATAGTTTTATTTATTTTCATGAGTTTGAGTAAACTCCCGGAGTTGGTGATGGACAGAAAGGCCTGGCGTGCTGGGATTGCAAAGAGTCAGACACGACTGAGTGACTGAACTGAACTGAAATACTGTCTAGTAAAAGAAGATAAACATAGGGGAAGAGGGAAGGAGTATCTAGCTGAAACTCTAATAATTTATTTCCTTAAAGAATAGATAAAGGATTAAAATAAACAATAAATTTAAATAACAAGGCAAAATAAAATCTGAAAAGGTTTTTTTAAAAAGTAGAAAAACATACAGATGGCAAACAGGAACATGAAAAGATGCTCAGCATCACTAATGATCAGGGAAATGCAAATCAAAACCACAATGAGATACCACCCCATACCTGTCAGAATGACGACTATCAAAAGAACAACAAATAACAAGTGCTGGGACACATGTGAGGAAAAGGGACCCTAGTCATGTAATGTGGGAATGTAAGTTGGTATAGCTGCAATGAAAAACGGTATGGAAATTCCTCAAAAATTTAAAATTAAAACTACTATACAATCCAGCAATTCCATCTTTGGGTATTTATCTGAAGAAAATGAAAACACTAATTCCTAAAGGTATGTGCACCCCTATATTCATTGCAGCATTCTTTACAATAGCCAAGATATGGGAGCAACCTAGATAGATCTGTCAATAGATAAATGGATAAAGAGGATGTTGTATGTACATGCAATGGAATATCAACCATAAAAAAGAATGACATCTTACAATTAATGACAACATAGTTTGACCTTGAGGATATTATGTTGAGTGAAATAAGTAAAGATACATACTGTATGATCTCACTTACACATGAAATCTGAAAAACAAAATATATGAACAAACGTAATTAAACAGAAACAGTCATGGATACTGAGAACAAATAAGTGGTTGCCAGAGGAATGTGGGATGGGGGGAGTGAGAAATAGGTGAGGGAGATTAGAAGGTACAAACTTTCAGTTACAAAATAAATGAGTCACAGATATGAAATGTACAGTGGGGGGATTATATTCAGTAATAATGTAAGATTTTGTATGGTGACAGATGACAGCTAGACTTAACCACGGTGATAATTTTGAAATGTATAGAAATATTGAATCACTATGCTGTGTACCAGGAGCTAACTTAGTGTCGTTGGTCAGTTGTACTTCAAAAACAAACAAACTCGGTTACAGAAAGAAAAAAATACCAGACTTGTCACTGCTGGAGGCGAAAGGTGAGGGAGAGGGAACTGGATGAAGGTGGTCAAAAGGTATAAACTTGCAGCTGTAAGATAAATAAGAACTAGGGATATAATGTACAACCTGATAAATATAATTAACACTGCTGTACATTATAACTGAAAACTGTTGAGGGAGTAAATCCTAAGAGTTCTCATCATAAGGAAAAAAATCTTTTCTCTTTATCTGATGTTAAATGTATATGAGATGATAGGTGTTCACTAAACCCATTGTAGTAATTATTCTTTGATGTATGTCAGTAGAATCATTATGTTATAGGCCTCAGACTTATACGGTGCTGTATGTCAATGATGTCTCAATAAAACAGGAAGAAAAAAATAAACAAAATTTTAAATTTTTTAAAGAAAATTTAAAAAATAAAAACCTAAATTATTTAAGAAAAAAAATTACCAGGATTTCAAAGGGACAGCTCCAATGAATATGAGGGTTTCTGGGTTTTGGTTTTTTAATTTTCTTTGTTTTTTTTTTTTTCCTGTCATTTCATTAGAGATTGAAGCTGGAGTTCAATTTCTCCATCAACACTAGAGTAGGGAAAATCAGAGGTCAGCCCAAATTCTGTCACAGGTGCAAATCCTTACTTCTAAGCCTCAATTTCCTCTTCTGTAAAATGGGCTTGTGGCAGAGCTGTCTAAATGACCAACTGGACACAATAAACATTTTTTATAGGGCTGCTTAAATGCCCACCTTCTTGCCAATTTCTCTTTCCCTCTGCACGCCCCCAGCCTACAGTCAGGGACAGGTAACCCTGAGGTGGAATAAGGCATCTCCTGCCTTCATGCAAGATACACCCTCTGAGGTGAGAGTCAACTATCATTGCCCCAGGGAGGGAATAAGTGACATCACCAGGGCCAGAGGGGCTTCGGTGGGAACTGGGGGAGTCTGTGGACGCCCTGGGTAGATGGCGGAGGAGGCACCCTGCACTTTCTCTTTTGGGGCTACAGCAGGGATTTCCCTCGAGAAGAGCCTCCTTCCTCCTTGCCTTCTGACCAGCCAGAGGAGTCCACTTGCCTGGTGTTTCACATCCCCTGGGCGGGTTCTGTCCCTTCCAAGGAAGGTACCCAGGGCGCCCAAGTCACCTCCCCCAGAGCAGCCATTGTTTCCATGGTGACCTCTGAGCCTGTGCAGAAAATAGATGTGGGAGAGAGCATGCCCAGTCATCCCTAGGGTATCTGGTGGCCTCCCATGTCCACGGGGCATGGCCCCAAGCACCGTCGTCATCGTCGTTTGCATTGTCACCATCCTTGCCAATGTCTGCACAGCCTTCCTGTCCTGAGTGCCCTGGATGCGGCAGGTCCTTTGTGGGCATGAAGACATGTAGATCTCAGTGAGCAGCCGCACAGTAGTGAGTCTAAGCGGCCCAGCTCACACAGCTAGTCGGTAACAGAGTTAGAACTTTCCCTGAAAGTGAAAGTGAAAGTCACTCAGTCGTGTCTGACTCTTTGTGATCCCATAGACTATACAGTCCATGGAATCCTCCAGGCCAGAATACTGGAGTGGGTAGCTTTTCCCTTCTCCAGGAGATCTTCCCAACCCAGGGATCGAACCCAGGTAGGTCTCCTGCATTGCAGGTGATTTTTTTTACCAGCTGAGCCACAAGGGAAGCCCAAGAATACTGGAGTGGATAGCCTATCCCTGAGCTGTGAGGAAAGCCCAGAACTTGGCCTGGGGTGTTAGTATCCCTCTGGCTGCAAAGCCCGAGCTTCTACCTCTTATAGTCCCCATACCCTGTTGCCTCTCTTCCCAGGGAGAGGCAGGATGTGGGATCTGAATGCGCTACCCTGCTCCATCCCCTTCGAGGCAGCGGAGGCTGAGCATTCTCTGGAATTACTCTGAGGATGACTCATGGCCCTCAGCCATCTCCTCTCAGGAAACACTAGGTTAATTGTAGTCCACTGTTGCTCTCCCCACACGCATGTGAGTGAGTGTGAGTGACTGTGGAACAGAGAGAGGGCAGTTCCCGGGCAGGGGGCACAGAGAGAGGAGGGGGGATTCTTGGGAACATGAGGTGTCCCTTTCTGGACAGGGGCAGGGAGAAGAAGAGAGTCGGGGACCTCCGCCCAGCTCTCAAGGATGCCCTGCAAATTGTATTACCAACCTCCCTCCACATGCCAGGCATGGGGAGATGGTGCAAGAGTGGGAGAATGGGGTGGAGATGATTCAAAAGTCTGACAGGCAGGAGAGAGATTTGAAATTGCTTCTGTGGGCAGAAAAGAGTGGACTTGGGAAATCGAGGAGGTTGCCAGGCAGGGTTGAGAAGCAGGTGTGATAGAGACTGCAGATCTCTGGGGCAAGCGAGGGCCTGTGGGGATGGATGTACTGGGGAAGGAAGGAATGATTCCAGATATACAGGTGTTCCCGACACCCTGCCAGCCGGCCCCTACAAGGTGGGAACACGTGTGAGTGGCCACCGGGATTAAATGAGGCAGTCTAGGTTTCAGTGGGAAGAACTGACTTATTTGAAAAGACCCTGATGCTGGGAAAGATTGAAGGCGGGAGGAGAAGGGGACGACAGAGGATGAGATGGTTGGATGGCATCACCGACTCAATGGACATGAGTTTGAGTGAACTCTGGGAGTTGGTGATGGACAGGGAAGCCTGGCGTGCTGCAGTTCGTGGGTTTGCAGTCAGACACGACTGAGCGATTGAACTGAGCTGAGGTTTCAGTGCAGGGGCTGCCGCTTGCCAGGAGTGGGAGAACTCGAATGAGTCAGTGCACCTTCTGTAGGCACAGAAAACACAGACGTCAAGGGCGGCACGCCAGGCTGGATCCCCGTGGCTGGGCCCATGGCTTGGAATGAAGTCAGGGGAGGGACAGTGGATGGCCAGTGGGTTGGCCCAATGCTACTTCCTAGAACATCCACCAAAACGTGTAAGATCTTTGTCAAGCATAACAAAGTCCACTCTTTTGTAGACTTCTTTCCACTTGAATAAGTGTAGACCTACATAACTAAAAAATAAAACGAAATGCAAAGACTTCCCTAACAGTCCAGTGGTCAAGACCGTGCTCCCACTGCAGGGGCCACGAGTTCCATCCCTCATCAGGAGACTAAGACCCCCATGTGCTATGCAGTGTGGCCAAAAAATAAATAAATAACATTTTAAAATACAATAAAATACAAATAATAAAAATTGATCTCCCTGGTTTCTTTGTACTTTTAACAGTATGTTGCCTATTGAATTTAAAATTACACACATACCAGAGTCTAAAAAATGATATAAATGAACTGATTAACCAAACAGAAACAGACTCATAGAAATAGGCATAGAAAATCAACTTATGGTTACCAAAGGGGAAAGAAAGGGGTGAGGGAGAGATAAATTAGGAGTTTGGGATTAACAGGCTTCCCTGGTGGCTCAGACGGTAAAGAGTCTACCTGTAAAGCAAGAGACCTGGGTTCAATCCCTGGGTCAGGAAGGTACCCTGGAGAAGGAATGGCTAACCCACTCCAGAAATTCTTGCCTGGAGAATTCGCAAAGAGTTGGACACAACTGAGTGACTGACAGACACACACTGCTACTGCTGCTAAGTTGCTTCAGTTGTGTCCAACTCTGTGCGACTCCACAGAGGGCAGCCCGCCAAGGCTCCTCTGTCCACAGGATTCTCTAGGCAAGAATATTGGAGTGGGCTGCCATTTCCTTCTCCAATAGATACAACTACTATATATAAAATAGATAACCAACAAGGACCTACCACTTAGCACAGGAAACTATATTCACTATCTTATAATAAACTGTAGTGGAAAAGAATCTGAAAAGGAATATCTATATCCATATCTATATCTATGTCTATATACATATGTATGTATATAACTGATTCATTTCCATATGTATATATATAACTGTATACCTGAAAATAACATAACATTGTAAGTCAACTATACTTCTCTTAAAAAAAGGAAACTCTGCAAAATAAAATAAAATTACATGCACACTCACATCTGTAGCTTGTCTGTCACTTCCTTTGGACAACACTGGTCTAGTTGACTCCTTAGGTCTTGTCCCACTTAGATTAGAAGATGGAATGACAGCCCATCCCTCCTCATTTAAAAGCCCTTCCTCAGGGCAGAGGCAGCTGCATTAATTAGGCTTCAAAATGTAGTGGCCCAAAATCAGCCCAAAATGTAGTGGCTTCAAACAAGTGTTTATTTAGCTAACAGTTCTGTGAGCCTGCAACTTGGGCCAGGCTCAGCTGGTCCATTCTTCTCCCAGTCTCGGCTGGCTATACTCAGTGTTCGCAGTCAGTTGGGCAGCTCCGATTCCGGGGTTTGGCTGGCCGTGGCCAGGGTGACAGAGAAACCAAGTCTGTGTCCCTGGTCGCCCACCAGGCAAGCCCAGGATCATTCACATGGTGGTCCTGAGACACCAAAAGCTGAAGAATGCAAGCTGCAGGATGTTTGGCAGCCTCGCTCAGAAGTCAGCCCAGGGCACCAGAGACATAGCTGTTGTCCAAAGCTAGTGTGAGGCTCAGCATAAACTCAAGGACTGGGAAAACAGACTGCCTCTGTAGTGAGAAGCCCTGCCAAGAAATGGGGCCATTTTTGCAATCCACTTTCACTAGCTGAGTGGCCCCAAACAAGGAGAGGACTCACCTTGTTCCCCGGTCCCTGCTCTCTGTCAGGACCTCACTGGTGACTTTCATGGGCCTTAGGTACTTGGCCCCCATGGGCTCCTTCCTCCATAAAATGAATGAACATTTGAATAAAAGCTGGGACATTCCTGGTGGCCCAGTGACTAAGATGCAGAGGGGCTGGGTTTGATTCCTGATCAGGGAATCAGATCCCACATGCTATAACTGAAGATCCTGCATGCCGCAGCTAAGACCTTATGCAGCCTAATTAATTAATTAATTTTTTTAATTAAAAAGTACTAAATAAAAGTTATATTGTATGACTACATTTATATAATGATGAACATATTCATTTTTTTTCTTCAGACTTTTAAAAGAAAAGAAAATTGAACCATTTTCATGGGCCCCTTAAGTCTCCTGGGCCCGAGGTATTGGGCGTCCTGTGCCAGGCAGATGAGTTGGTCCTGCTCTTGGTGGCTGCATGGGCACAGGGCACCCCAACCCTGAGTGGCTCGGAGGCCCAGCAATTGCTCGGCCACCTGGGAGTCAATCAGGGTGCCAAAGGGTGGGGCAGGTGTCCTCTGACTTACATAGTTCCACAATTAACTGTGTTTCTAATACCCTATGAGAACCTCAGTGCTTTGTCCTTCATTTAGGCGATGAACCATTGTTAGACTCCCAGGGAACCTCCCGGAAGCCAGGTGAAACCAGGAAGTGCATTCAGGGCTTCAGAGGGTGATACTGACATCAATGCCCTTCCCCTCTGTCCATCACTTTTCATCTGCCAAGGGCTTTCCTACGCTTCCCTGCTTTTGAACCTCACACCCACTGTTTGAGGTGGATGCAACAGATGGTCCTACCCTCCTTTTCACAGATGCAGAAACTGAGGCTTGGAGATGTCACAGGACCTACCAGTTTAGAGGCAGAGTCGCCAAGAAGCCCCGGTTCCAAGATAGGAAGTGCTGGGCTTCCACATGCCAGGTGACGTGGCCCTTGCGGTCACTGGTGTGGCTGCCGGCCCTGGTAACCGGAGCCTCCTCTTACACCTGAAGGAGGCCGGCCACAGAGTGCAGGCCTTCACTGAATGACCTGTGTGGAGATTTCCTGATGGGTCAGAGGTGTAGGCCACATGAATTTGGGGTGGGGTGGTTCTTTCAGCTTCTTGAGGAAGTACTTTATGGCAGCTCTTCAAAATCAAAGCCTGCTTTTTGCTTCTTCTCAGATATGCATACTAGTCTGTTGTTTTTTGACAAGACTATATCACCATGAGTCCTATTTATTTAAAAAGCCTATTAAAAACTAAAACTAGAGCTACCGTATGACCCTATAATCCCAGTCTTGTGCGTATATCCAGAGAAAAATGTGGTCCAAGAGGATACATGCGCCCCAGTGTTCAGAGCAGCACTATTTACAGTAGCCAAGAGGTGAAAGCAACCTTGGGCTTCCCTGGCGGCTCAGACAGTAAAACATCTGCCTGCAGTGCGGGAGACCCAGTTTCCATCCCTGGGTTGGGAAGATCCCCTGGAGAAGGAAATGGCAACCTACTCCAGTACTCTTGCCTGGAAAATCCCATGGACAGAGGAGCCTGGCTTTCCTTTCCTGCCCACAGTGCGGGAGACCCAGATTTGATTTCTGGGTCGGGAAGATTCCCTGGAGAAGGAAATAGCAACCCACTCCAGTATTTTTGCCTGGAAAATCCCATGGACAGAGGAGCCTGGCAGGGCTACCGTCCATGGGGCTGCAAAGAGTCGGACACGACTTAGTGACTAAACCACGGCCATAGGAAGCAACCTAAATGTCCTTCAACAGAGGAATGAATAAAGAAGCTCTGCTACATGTACCTCATGAAATACTAATCAACCATTAGAAAGAATGAAATAATGCCATTTGCAGCAACATGGATGGGCCTAGAGGTTTTCATACTGAGTGAAGTAAATCAGACAGAGAAGGAGAAATATCAGATGCCATCCCTTAAGGGAGGAACATTAAGAGAAATGATACAAATGAACTTACAGAACAGAAAGACTCGCAGTCTTAGAGAAAGAACTTTTGGTTGTCTGGGGGAAGGGATAGTTGGGGAGTTTGGATGGACATGTATACACTCCTGTATTTAAAACGGATAGCCAACAAGGACCTACGTGCAGCACAGGGAACTCTGCTCAATGTTATGTGGCAGCCTGGATGGCAGTGGGGTTTGGGAGAGAATGGATACATGTATATGTTGGCTGACTCTCTTTACTGTTCACCCGAAACTATCACAGCATTGTTAATCGGCTATAACCCAATACAAAATAAAGTTTTTTAAAAAGAAAAAAGGCATGTTAAAAAGGACCGAACTTAAAAGTCAAGTGGCTCTGTCTTTTCTGCCATCTTCCAGCAGGGCAGCTGACCTAACCTCTCTGACCCAGCCTCCTGAATCTGAAATGGTCAGCCAACACCTGGAGCTCCTTTGTGAGGTTTGAGGAAGGATGCAGCAAGTCCCTAGCCCAGAGCTCAGAGGCCAGCTCCAGGCCTCCTGGAAGCACTCATGGTCAGGACTTGCTAGTCTCTGTTTAACTTGCCCAAGGCCTTGCATCCAGCATCTATAGGGGCAGAGAGGACCCTACCCCTCGCCAGGCAGTCTTAAAACCCCCACCAGCTGCCCTGTTCCTGGCCATTCCCGTGCGGCCTCTGTGGATGAAACATGCAGTTCATCACCGCAGACCAAAGTAGAATAAATACTCTAAGCGTCATGGACATTTTTCTGTGACAACACGAAAAATCGGTACTCTTAGCCCTCACAGTGCCTGTCGGGAAGTGTGGGGTTCAGCCCTGCCTGCACCCCCAGAGCCAGACCGGTGTGAACTGAGATGCAGGGGGTGGTGGGGGGAAGCCTGGAGCCTGCATACCAGTCATATTTCCCACGTGCGCCTGCCCGCCCAAAGCCATTCCAGTTAGCTAGCTGCTAAGGATTCCTTCCCTGCTGGCCCTGAGAAACCACCCTGTGCCTGGCTGGCCCCTCTGTCCCTTAGGCGGTGGTGACAACATGTTTCCAGCTCTAGCTTTGGAGCCCTACGTAAGATCAGATCCCAGAGCAGAGGAGAGGGCTTCAGCTCTCAATTCAGTGCTGCCGCGGACATGCCGGACTCAACATGCCAGACTTGGGGCATAGAGACAGACTGGACAGTCGAGCTGCCTGGAGTCATTTGCTGATGAGCTCAGTGAGCTGTGGGGAGGAGCAGGGGCACCTGAAGGTACAGGGCAGGGGTACCTAATAAACCCAGTTGAGATGGGCCTAGGAAAGGTGAGATCAGGGCAAGCTTCCTGGAGAAGGTGATAGCTGAGCTGTATTCCGGATATCATGAAGAGATGGGAAGGACATTCCAGGCAAAGGGCTCGGTCTGAGCAGAGGCTTGGAGGCACATGAGCCTGGTGAGGGGGAGGGGATTAGGAGAAAATGGGGACACCCATACTTGGAGGGGCCTGAGTATAAGTTGTAGACTTTGTCCCGGGGCCCTGGGGAGCAGGCCGGGAGGGAGGAATGGACAGCTCTGTGATTCTAGGTCTAACCCTACCTACCTCACAGAAATGGACAATGGACAGAAAAGGGTAGGACTCTTGGAAGCAAAGAGGTCCCTTCAGAGCTGCTGCAGAGGCCAGCTAGGAGAGGAAGGCAAGGGTCCTATGAAGACAGTGGCACTGGCAAGGTGGAAGTCAGGAGGGGACCCAGATCTGGATGCCTCATGTGAGAAGGGGCGAGGGAGGAACAGGGGACCCAGGAGAGCACAGCTCCCAGCTTGCGGGGCCAAGAGCCTGGCCCCCTAACAGGAGGACAGCCCATTTTCCAGGTTGTGTCAGGAGACAGGGCTGGAGATGAAAGATCTCAAGATACTAGCATACCTCAATCTATTGCACTTTTATTGTCCTTTGCAGATACTACGTTTGTTTTGTTTTTACTAATTGAAGGTTTGTGGCAACTCTGCATCAAGCAAGTCTGTCTGTGCTATTTTTCCAGCAGCATTTGCTCACTTCATGTCTGTGTCTCAGATTTTGGTTATTCTTGCAGTATTTCATCTTTTTCCTTGTGATGTTTGTCATGGTGATCTGTGATCAGTGATCTTTGATGTTACTATTGCAATTGTTTTGTTGTCATTGTTTTGTATTTTTAGATTAAGATATATGCTTTTTTTTTTTTTAGACACAGTGCTATTATACATGAAATAGACCACGGTACAGTGTAAACATAGCTTTTATATGCACTGGGAAACCAAAAGCTTGTGTGACCTGCTTTATCACAATATTCATTTTGCTGCGGCAGTCTAGACTGGAACCCACAGTATCTTCAAGTGCTGTGCAGGCTTGGGCCGCTAGTATCCAAGTGTCCACTGTGAGAGATAGAGCTCAGGAAAGCCTGGGTTATTGGATGTGAACAGCCATTGGAAAAGACCTTAATGCTGGGAAAGACTGAGGGCAGAAGGAGAAGAGAGCGCCAGAGGATGAGATGGCTGGATGGCATCACCAATGCAATGGACATGAACTTGGGCAAATTTGGGGAGATGACGAGGGACTGGAGGCCTGGCATGTTGCAGTCCATGGGGTCGCAAAGACTTGGACAAGACTGGGCGGCTGAACAACAACAACAAAGGGAGGCGAAAGGGAGGATCGGTGCCATGAAGCCCTGATGAGGATGTGGGGCAGTGTAGACGAACATCCACTGAAGACAAGGGGACAACTTAGGAAAGCCCTCTGGCAATATCTACTGACGTCAAGCTCATTTCAGCGTGTGGTGGATGTCCGGCAAATGGAGAGCGGGTGAATGAGTGAAGAAGACGAGGGGCAGCCACAGGGCAGACAGAGAGGGGAGATCCGAGAGTGGGTGGGGGCAGCCACACTCTGACTAGGGCGGGAAGATGCTGGGACACAGTGGCCAAGCCACGGGGGGCTGTGGCTTAGACTCCCTTTGGACATATTGAACAATTTGCATTCCTTCTTTTCATCCTCTTTTCCACAGTCATTCACGTTTTCTTTTCTTCCCAAATATTTCTGTATCACCCACTACTTGCCAGGCATCTTGCCAGACTGAACATCCGTTAGTGACCAAGAAAGACCCAGTCCTCACCCTCATGGAGCCTACAGACTGGGCACGGAGGTGCAGAAACAAGTAGACCAGCACATGGAACTGTCACATTTCCTGGGCACAGGTGTCTTCCTGGGCACTTCTCTGGGAAGTGGAGTCTTAGCAAAGATGGAAATTACAGGCTCTAAGGCCCTTTCACTCTGTGATCCCATCCGCTTGTGACCACCTTCCTGAGGGTTGTGCCAGCCATGACTATTCCCATTTTACAGATGAGAAAACGGAGAGGTGACCTGCCCAAGTTCACACAGGCTCCACACTCTAACCCAACCCTGGGACCCTTATATAATCCTCGGGGGAAAAGTATGTTAGGAAACTGCAGGGGAGCAAGCCCTACTTCTGTAGATTTGCTTATTCTGGACATTTTAAATGAATGGAATCCTATCATATGTCATGGTCTTTTGTAGCTGGTTTCTCATACTTAGCCCAGTGTTTTCAAGGTTCACCGTGCTGTAGAATGTATCGGTACCTCGTTTCTTTTCAGTGCTGAGTAATATTCTGTTGTATGGATAGACTGTTTATCCATTCACCCACTGATGCACATTTGTGCTGTTTCCACCTTTCACATGTTACAAACAATGCTGCTGGGAACATTCGTGTATGAGTTTTTGTGTGAACACATTTCTCATGGGTAAACACCCAGGAATTTCCGGGTCAGATATAATTCTGTGTTCACACTGCCACTGTTTTGCAGGAGGCAAAATCAGTCCCAATTTTCAGATAAGAAATAGAGACTCCAGAAAGTCCAGTGACCCTCCCAGTTGTATAGAGAAAGTGACCGAGGAGGTTTTCTGTATCGTATCAGTTCAATTCAGTCGCATAGTCGTGTCCCACTCTTTGCGATCCCATGAATCACAGCACACCAGGCCCCCCTGTCCATCACCAACTCCTGGATTTTACCCAATCTCATGTCCATCGAGTCAGTGATGCCATCCAGTTATCTCATCCTCTGTCATCCCCTTTTCCTCCTGCCTCCATTCCCTCCTAGCATCAGGGTCTTTTCCAATGAGTCAACTCTGCATGAGGTGGCCAAAGTATTGGAGTTTCAGCTTCAGCATCAGTCCTTCCAATGAACACTCAGGACTGATCTCCTTTAAGATGGACTGGTTGGATCTTCTTGCAGTCCAAGGGACTTTCAAGAGTCTTCTCCAACACCACAGTTCAAAAGCATCAATTCTTCGGCACTCAGATTTCTTCACAGTCCAACTCTCACATCCATACATGACCACTGGAAAAACCATAGCCTTGACTAGATGAACCTTTGTTGGCAAAGTAATGTCTCTGCTTTTTAATATACTATCTAGGTTGGCCATAACTTTCCTTCCAAGGAGTAAGCATCTTTTAATTTCATGGCTGCAATCACCATCTTCAGTGATTTTGGAGCCCCCCAAAATAAAGTCTGACACTGTTTCCACTGTTTCCCCATCTATTTCCCATGAAGTGATGGGACCAGATGCCATGATCTTCGTTTTCTGAATGTTAAGCTTTAAGCCACCATTTTCACTCTCCTCTTTCACTTTCATCAAGAGGCTTTTTAGCTCCTCTTCACTTTCTGCCATAAGGGTGGTGTCATCTGCATATCTGAGGTAATTGATATTTCTCCTGGCAATCTTGATTCCAGCTTGTGCTTCTTCCAGCCCAGCATTTCTCATGATGTACTCTGCATATAAGTTAAATAAGCAGGGTGACAGTACATGTGATTTTAAAAGCCAACATCTTTCAAGCGACTCTGCTGTGCCTTGTAGGGGCTCAATTCCTATACCTTTAAGATACATGGGTTCGGGGTGAAGAAGATGCTGTCAGAATTAAACCAATGAGGTAAGCAGGGTCTCTGCCTCTGAGTGACTTACTATGTCACACGGCGAAACTTGACCAGCACCTGCTTTGTGCAAAGCTTCGTGATGGGCGTGGAGGTGGCCTCAGAGGTAAAGGGAGTGCCCTTCTGACTCCCGAAGGGCTCTTGCTCGTTTGAGGGAGGCCATGGGCATGTCAGTGGATGATGCTTGTGGGCGACAAGTGCTTTGGCCCAAAAGAGTGCTCAGGACACGTGGCGGGACTGGAGGAGGCCACCCTGAGGTTCTGGCTGGCCGGGTGAGCAATGAGCAATAAGCAAAAGCAAACGACATTTTAAGGTGAGAGGACAGTTTACTTAAAGACATTACAGTGTTAGTGGGTCAGAGTGAAAGGTGCAGGCAGAGACCTGGACAAGAAGCTGAGGGCTGGTCAGGCGTCTAGCACTGCACCGAGGAGACTCGCCTTGGCCTTTTGAAGCGTCTGAAACAAGAATAATACAGAATAATTTGAGGGTTAGAAAAATCCCCTGGAGCAATGGAGAGACTGAGAGGCAGAGGTGAAAATGGGACAGGTTAGAAGTCTATTGCACCTGTCTCAGCAATAGAAGAGAGAGCCCAGACAGGACAGCAATGTTGGAGTGGAGAGGAAGTAACTAACGAGAAACGCACCTAGCAAGGGGGGAAGCGTCTGTGCCATTAATTGTCTCTGACAGAGGTGACCCACTCCATCCTCTGGGATGGAGTGGGTTGAATGGGGCCCCCCAAAAAACATTTGTCTACTGGGGACCTGCCTATGTGGCCTTATTAGGAAAAAGTGTCTTTAGAGATGTTATTAAACATCTTCAGATGAAATTGTCTTAGATTATTCCAATAGGTCCTAAATCCTATGACAGGAATCCTCATAAGTGATAGAGAAGAAGAGATACAGATGAACATATTTATAAAACAGAAACAGACTCATAGACACAGAAAAAAATTTTATCATTACCAAAGGGGAAAGGTAGAGTGGGAGAGTGATAAATTAGAAGTTTGGGATTAACAGATACATACTGCATGCACGCGTACATGCTTAAGTCACTTCAGTCATGTCCAGATCTTTGTGATCCTATAGACTGTAGCCCACCAGGCTCCTCTGTCCATGGGATTTTCCAGGCAAGTATACTGGAGTGGCTTGCCATGCCCTCCTCCAGAGGATCTTCCCCACCCAGAGATCAAACCCATGTCTCCTGCACCTCCTGCAGTGCAGGCAGGTTCTGTATCACTGAGCCATCAGGGAAGCCCAACAGATACATACTGCTATATATAAAACAGACAACCAACATGCTCATACTGTATAGTATAGGGGACTATAGTCAGTATCTTGTTATAACCTATACTGGAAAATAATCTGAAAAACAATATATATATCTGAATATATATATATATATATATATATATATATCTGAATCACATTGCTGTATACCTGGACCTAACACAACCTTGTAAATCAACTATACTTCAATAATAAAAAATAAATGGAAAATAAGACGAGAGAGAGAAAAATAAATAAATGGAAAATAAGAGAGCGAGCGAGAGGAGAAGGTCATGTGGAGATGGAGGTGACACACCCATAAACCAAGAATCCCTGGAGCCCCCAGAAGCTGGAAAAGCTGAGCAGGGATTCTCTGCGAGCCCTGCTGGAACCTTGAATTTTGACTTCTGGACTCCAGAGCAGTGAGAGAAACCATTTCTGTTGTTTTCAGCCACCATGTTTGTAGCGATTTGTTAGAGCTGCCCTGGGAACCCTGAATATTCATTGGAAGGACTGATGCTGAAGCTGAAACTCCAATACTTTGGCCACCTGATGCGAAGGGCCGACTCATTGGAAAAGACACTGATGCTGGGAAAGACTGAAGGCAGGAGGAGAAGGGGACAACAGAGGATGAGATGGCTGGATGGCATCACTGACTCGACGGACATGAGTTTGAGCAAGCTCTAGGAGTTGGTGATGGACAGGAGAGCTGCAGTCCATGGGGTCACAAACAGTCGGACACAACTGAGCAACTGAACAACAACAAGGAGACTAACATCGGGCGATGCAGGTTTTCAGACTTCAGGAGGGAGGAAGGCCCTACTCCCAGCCTGCAGACCAAGAGGCTGCAAAGAGAAAGCTTTCACTCGGGCCCTGCCTCATGCTAAAACAACAACGGCCAGTGTGTGTTGCCACATGAGGATTAGTCAAATAAGGATGAGCTCTGACTTCCCTTGAGTAATTCAGTCAGGCTGGAGGCCGAGGCTTCTGGAGGGGTGAGTGGAGTCGTCACCCGGTCAGCCAGCAAGGAAGAGCAGCATCAGATACTTCCCAGAAAAAGCCAAGCTCCGTGGGAACCTGTGAGAAACCCAACCAGGCTCGCAGGTGGCACACCCAAACATGAACCAGTCCGGCGAACTCTAGGTCACCGGCCCTCCACACCCCTCTCTATACAGTGAGCTCACCCCCTGGTCGGCCACAGAGCTCTCTCGGGGTCAACCCTGCGCAGGGTGAGGTGATCCTGGCCAAGCACTCTCTAGACTCTGGTTCATGGGGTCCAGACAGCTCAGAGACAGGACCGGAAAGGTCATATCCTCATTGGCCCCTCATCAGAGGCTGGGGGAGCCCCATGTGGCTCAAGAGCTTTGGAATCTGATAAGCTGGGGTTCACATTCCAGCACCACCTCTTCATACCCCTGTGTCTCTGGATAACTTCAGTCATTTACCCAGCCTCAGTTTTCTCATCTCTAAAATGGGAACGGTGAGACCCTCATTGCAAGACTGTTTAGAAAATTAAACAAGCTGTCATGTGCCAAGTGCCCTGCACAGAAGGGCTGTTTCTATCAATTGGCAAACATGTGTTGAACACCTACTGTGTGCCAGCTCCTGGGGAGGCTGCTGGTGAACAAACAAGTCACTGTCCTCATGGAGCCACTCGGTAGCAAGACAGACACAGTCCAGAGTGGGAAGGCTCTGATGAGAGGGTCAGGGGGTCAAGAGGAATCCCAGAGGAAGGTAGGCTGAGTTAGAATCATGTTTCTGATGTGCCAGAAAGACTCACGGATCAGCTTGGGATCATAGAGCAAGTAACGGCAAGGTCAGTATTCAGATCCACGCTTCAAGCCTCCACCAGCTGCCACCTCTGTTCTAGGGCCTGGCAGTCCCTGAGGTCCAGGTGTGTAAGATTGGACCAACTCAGTGTCAGAGAGTCAGCCTGCCTGGAACATCACTGGCCAGAGGCCCTGAGGCCTCCACCATGAGCACCGGGCTTCTGACACACTGCCCAGGGGGATGTGGATGAATAATTGTGTTGTTTCCATTTTGTGGTGATTATTAGTATATTTTCAATGAGTACGTGTGGACAGGTCTTTGTGTGGGCACCTATTTTCATTTCTGCTGGGCAAATTCCTGGAGAGAATGGCCGGATCGTAATGGGTACGATTGAACTTTGCAGAGAGAGACAGAGAGAGCACCTCAGTCACTTTCCTCTATAAGGGCACCAACCCCATTGTGGGGGCTCCACCCTCAAGACTTTAATTACCTCCCAAAAGGCCCCACCTCCAAATATCTTCACTTTGGGAGTTAGGTCTTCAACATATGAATTTGCAGGGGACTTAAACTAATATTTAGTCCATGAGAGCCATTCTAATATATGAGTCATGGTATCTTACTGTGGTTTTAACTTGCATTTCTCTGATGATTAATGACATTGTGCATCTTTCAACGTGCTCATTTGGCACCTGTTTATCTTCCTTGGTGATAAAGTGAAGTGAAGTGGCTCAGTCGTGTCCGACTCTTTGCAACCCCATGGAATGCAGCCCACCAGGTTCCTCCTTCCATGGGATTCTCCAGGCAAAAATACTGGAGGGCGTTGCCATTTCCTTCTCCTCCTTGGTGATAAAAGATCTGTTCAAATCTGCCTTTTTTTAAAAATTTTATAATGACTGAGTTTGAGAGTTCTTTATGTGTTCTGGATACAAGTCCTTTATCAGATCCATAATTTGCAAATATTTTCTCCTGGTCTGTGGTTTAGCTTACCACCATTTTCTTAATAATATCTTGAACTTGATGAAGTTCAATTTATCCATTTATCATGGGTTACACCTTTTCTTTTTTTGGCCAAGTGGCATATGGGATCTTAGTTCCCCAACCAGGGATGGAAACTCCCGCCCCCTGCACTGAAAATGCAGAGTCTTAACCACTGGACCACCAGGGAAATTCCTGATGGATTATACTTTTGAAATGCCAACTAAGAAATCTTTGTCTTACACAAGGACACAAAGGTTTTCTCCCACGTATTTTACTCTAAAAGTTTTATCATTTAGGTTTCACATTGAGACCTATGGTACATTCTGAGTTAACTCTTCTATATGGCACCGATATGGTCAAGTTCGTTTTCCCCTAATTGTCCCCAAAAGACCATCCATTCTCCACAGAATTGCCTTTGCACCCTTATTTTTTAAGATCATTTATTCATCTATGTGTAGGTATGTTTCTCTTTCAGTTCCATTGAACTATTTGTCTATCGTTAGGCCAATCCTACTCTGGCCTGACTATTGTAGCTTTTTTAAAATTTTATTTTATTGAAGGATAATTGCTTTACAGAATTTTGTTGCTTTCTGTCAAGCCTCAACATGAATCAGCCATAGGTATACATATATCCCCTCCCTTTGAACCTCCCTGCCATCTCCTACCCCATCCCACCCCTCTAGGTTGATACAGAGCCCTTGTTTGAGTTTCCTGAGTCATAGAGCAAATTCCCGTTCGCTATCTATTTTACATGTGGTAATGTAAGTTTCCACGTTACTCTTTCCATATATCTCACCCTCTCCAGCATTTACTGCTTGTAGACTTTTTGATGATGGCCATTCTGACCGGTGTGAGGTGACCTCACTGTAGTTTTGTTTTGCATTTCTTTAATAATGAGCGATGTCGCGCATCCTTTCATGTGTTTGTTAGCCATCTGTATGTCTTCTTTGGAGAAATGTCTGTTTAGGTCTTTTTCCCACNATGATGGCCATTCTGACCGGTGTGAGGTGACCTCACTGTAGTTTTGTTTTGCATTTCTTTAATAATGAGCGATGTCGCGCATCCTTTCATGTGTTTGTTAGCCATCTGTATGTCTTCTTTGGAGAAATGTCTGTTTAGGTCTTTTTCCCACTTTTTGATTGGTTTGTTTGGTTTTCTGGCATTGAGTTGTATGAGCTGCTTGTATAGTTTGGAAATTAATCCTTTGTCAGTTATTTCATTTGCTGTTATTTTCTCCCATTCTGAGGGTTGTCTTTTCACCTTGCTTATGGTTTCCTTTGCTGTGCAAAAGCCTTTAAGTTTAATCAGATCCCCCTTGTTTATTTTTGTTTTTATTCCTGTTACTCTAGAAGGTGGGTCATAGAGGATCTTGTTTTGATTTGTGTCATCCAGTATTCTGCCTATGTTTTCCTCTAAGAGTTTTTTAGTTTCTGGTCATTTAGGTCCTTAATCCACTTTGAGTTTATCTTTGTGTATGGTGTTAGGAAGTATTCTACTTTCATTCTTTTACATGTAGCTCTCCAGTTTCCCCAGCACCATTTATTGAGGAGGCTGTCTTTGCCCCACTGTATGTTCTTGCCTCCTTTTCAAAAATAAGACACCCATAGGTGCATGAGTTTATTTCTGGGCTGTCTTGTTCCATTGGTCTATATTTCTGTTTTTGTGCTAGTACCATACTGCCTTGATGAATGTAGCTTTGTAGTATAATCTGAAGTCAGGAAGGTCGATTCCTCCATCTCAATCCTTCTTTCTCAAGACTGACTTTGGCTATTCAGGGTCTTTTGTGTTTCCATATGAATTGTGAAATTTTTTGTTCTAGTTCTGTAAAAAAAATGCCTTTGGTAATTTTATAGGGTTCGCATTGAATCTGTAGATTGCATTTGGTAGTATAGCCATTTTCACAATATTGAGTCTTCCTACCCAGGAACATGGAATATCTCTCCATCTGTTTATGTCATCTTTNGTATACAGTGGAATATTACCTGGCCGTGAAGAAGAATGACATAATGCCATTTGCAGCAACATGGATGGATCTAGAAATGATCTCACTAAGTGAAGGGAGTCAGAAAAAGAAAGGCAAATATCATATGCCATCACTTCCATGTGGAATCTAAAATGTGATGCCAATAACCATACATGAAACAGACTCTCAAACACAGGCAAAATTAATAGTTACCACGGTGAAGTAGGCAAGGGATGAATTGGGAGTTTGAGATGAACAGACAGACACTAAAATATACAAAATAAACCACAAAGACCTAGTGGAGAGCAGAAAGAAGTCTACTCAATGTCTTGAAATGACTGATAAGAACAAGAACGTACAACGGTATACATTTACCTACATTTACGCATTTACTGAGGGCTTTCTAGGGGACTCAGAGGTTGAGAATCTTCCTTCCAATGCAGGAGACACAGGAGAGGTGAGTTCTGTTCCTGAGAGGGGAAGATCCCGTGGAACAGGAAACAGTAAACCACACCAGTACTCTTGCCTGGGAAATCCAAAAGACAGAGGAGTCTGGCAAGCTATAGTCGATAGGGCACAGACAGTGGGACACGATTTAGCGACTCAATGAGAACAATAGAGGTATAAATAAATCACGTTGCTGTACAGCAGAAAGTAACACAGCATTGCAAACCAAGGACTTTCCAATTAAAGTTAATTCACAAAAAAAGAATAGGATAACAAAGCAGTCCACCTTGCCAGGTGGCAACGACCCCGGCTTCCTTAGTATTGGGATCAAATGTCTAAACATGCACACCAGTCTAGACTGCACAGTGAGATGCTCTGAGGACAGAGGAGGAGGCAATGTGAAGCCCCGAGCTGTGAGATGTGATGACGCCCCAGTGACTCCCACTGTGAATGAAGGGCCTTGCAGTCACAACACATCCGTGATGATAAAAGAGACTACAGAAGATGAAAGCCACACAGGTGACACAGCATATAATCTCCTACATNTGAGATGTGATGACGCCCCAGTGACTCCCACTGTGAATGAAGGGCCTTGCAGTCACAACACATCCGTGATGATAAAAGAGACTACAGAAGATGAAAGCCACACAGGTGACACAGCATATAATCTCCTACATCTCAGGCCTCTGAATATGTAACCTAGTGACTCTCAGCAGGCGAGCTGATGCAGGACTGCTCACCGCTAATTTTACCAGGTGGTAATTCTATGCAAGCCCACAGGGACACACACAGAGGGACTTCTGTGAAAAGGGTTTTGTAGGATAATCCCACACGGCCCCACTCACAGAAGGACTTCTGTGAAAGTTGCAGGGAAATTTCTCCACTGGGTCCACCATCCACTGCTTCTCTCTTCTCTTTCATGCTATTACCAACATCATGTTCATCCTAATCAGCTCAACAATGTTTTACGTTGGTTTTTTTGATGTGTAAAGAAATAAACGAAATAAGCATATGAGCAGCACCAAAGCACTAATGCGTCCCAATCATCCAGATGAAGATAATAGACCTTTTCCTTGAAATCATCATTTCTCCTCTCCCAGGATATCAAGAATCTGAACCCACGGCTTTCCAACTATGAATGTCCTCTGCTCTTGCTGATGTTACTGGATTCCTAAACTGATTAATAAATCGATTAAAGCACATATGTGTCGTGAACAANTGTTAGTATATAGAAATGCAAGTGATTTCTGTGTATTGATTTTGTATCCTTCAACTTTGCTAAATTCACTCATTACCTCTAGTAATTTTCTGATACTACATTTAGGGTTTTCTATGTACAGTGTCGTGTCATCTACAAACAGTGAGTGCTTTGCTTCTTCTTTTGCGATATGGATTTCTTTTATTTCTTTTTCTTCTGTGATTGTTGTAACTAAGACTTACAAAACTATCTTGAATAATAGTGGTGAACGTGATCACCCTTGTCTTGTTCCTGATCTTTGGGAGAATGCTTTCAATTTTTCACCATTGAGAATAATGCTTGCTGTAGGCTTATCACATATGGCCTTTACATGTCAGGTAAGTTCCTTCTATGCCTATTTTTTGAAGAGTTTTAATCATAAATGGGTGCTGAACTTTGTCAAAGGCTTTTTCTGCATCTATTGAGATTATCATATGGTTTTTATCTTTTAATTTGTTAATACGGTGTATCACATTGGTTGATTTGCATATATTAAAGAATCATTGCATTCCTGGAATAAACCCAACTTGATCATGGCATATGAGCTTTTTAATGTGTTGCTGAATTCTGTTTGCTAAAATTTTGTTGAGGATTTTTGCTTCTTCTTAAGTGCACATGGAACATTCTCCAGGATAGACCACATCTTGGGTCACAAATCAAACCTCAGTAAATTTAGAAAACTGAAATCGTATCAAGCATCTTCTCCAACCACAACACTATGAGACTAGATATCAATTACAAGAAAAAAAAACTGTAAGAGACACAAACACATGGAGATTAAACAACATGCTTCTAAATAACAAACAGGTTATTGAAGAAATCAAAAGAGAAATTTAAAAAATTTCTAGAAACAAATGACAGTGAAACAACTCAAAACCTGTGGAATGCAGCAAAAGCGTTCTAAGAGAAAAGTTTATAGCAATACAATCCTACCTTGAGAAACAAGAAAAACATCGAATAGACAATCTGACTTTATACCTAAAACGGCTGCAAAAAGAACCAAAAACTCCCCAAAATTAGCAGTAGGAAAGAAGTCATAAAGACTATTGTAGCTTTATAATAGGACTTGAAATCAGAACATATTAGTCCAACCTTGCTCTTTTTCAACGTTGTTTGACAGTTCTAGGTCCTTTGCATTTCTGCATGAATTTTAATATCAGTTTGTCAATTTCTCAAAAAGAAAACAAGATGTGGACAGACTGTATCAAGTTGTTGCTCTAGAAATTGTTCTAGATTTCAGTCTTTGACTCTTCACACTATGATAGTGCTTCCTGGTTTACTGGGCTCTTTCACGCCTTCAACTGAACCCTCTCAACAAGCCTGTTACCCAGGTGTAACTGTTATACAGTAAGGAAAACTGAGGCTCAAAGGCAAAGAACCTTTCCCATGTCACACTGCTATCAGGTGGCAAAGAGGCAAATATGGCAAATAGGTTTTCAATGCATGATATCAGAGTCCAAATCCACAACTCTCTGTACCACACAACCACTGAATAAGGTCTCAGTAAGGATTCTTAATACTGTGTTGGTGGCTCAGTCCAACTCCTTGCGACCCCATGGACTGTAGCCCACCAGGCTCCATTGTTCATGGAATTGTCTAGACTAGAATACTGGAGTGGGTAGCCATTCCCTTCTCTAGGGGATCTTCTCAACCCAGGGATGGAACCCTGGTCTCCTGCACTGCAACCAGATTCTTCACAGTCCGAGTCACCAGGGAGGTATTCTTAATACTTCAGAATTTAACAAACCAGACAAAAAGGGGCATTCGCTGTTTTGATACCTTAAAAAAAAAAGTCAGTTTCAGATGCTGGTGCCATCCATGCAAATGCATTTCCGTTGCCCTATGCTGAACTCTTTCCTCTGACTCTCTAAACCGTGGGTGTCAGTCTTAATAGGAAAACCATATGTCTTTGTTCCCTTTAAAGTTTCTTTCTTGGCAAGAATACAGCTCCGTGGAGGAAAAGGGAGAGGAAATGGGGATATATCACAGAACGAGGGATTCCGGTTTGAACAAAGGAAGAACTTCCAGATGGTGAAGGCTGTCGATCACTGCATAGAAATGCCAGAAAGAAAAAAGAAAAAGGAATAGAGAACTTTTCCAGCTTGGAAATTCTGGGGTCCACATGTCCCCAGGGAATAGTGATGTTCTGGACCCTCTCTGTCCTTAAAGGCCGTTAGAAGTCAGCTGTGTGGCCCTTCTCCAAGGTATACAAAGACATTCCCATGGTTTCTCAGGCCAACCCATCGTGCCCATGGGACCCCCTCAGGGAACTGACATTCAGTGTCCCCGATGGTTCTGAGACGCACATTTTGCTTCGTGTCAGGTTGCTTGCAAACAGCTTCTGAGATGGAAATTTGCATGTGGGTTGGTTGTGGGGAGCGCTCTTGGGAACCACATCTGTTGGCAGTGGGTTGGGGCGGGGGGCGGCAGGGGGGACAAAGGGAGCAGATTGGGCTGAGGGAGGTGAGCAAGCCCTGCAGCAGAGGCTCCGGAGGTGGGGTGGCCCTGCAGAGCTGTCCCTTTGTGATCCCCTGTCAACCAGTCCTTAGATGACAGCTGCCTGGGGAAGACAGACGGCCTCAGCTCTGTGGCTCCAGCTCCTGGCAGCTGGGGAAATGACTGCTTTGGTCCTGGAGGGGCCTGTGGTTGGTGCCCCACCCAGTCACCAAGGTCTAAGATGGTTCTGAACATTCCTTGGTTCCTCAGCATTTCCTGGAGTAAGACCTCTGAGGTTCGAACTTAGAACGCCAGCAACACCCTCTCAGAAGCCATTTCTGAGGCCACAAGTCCATCACTGGTTCCTCCTCCTGCTGCCAGGAAGGATGGAGTATATTATGACCGTTTGGACTGTAGCCCGCCAGGATCCTCTGTCCAGGGAATTTTCCAGGCAGGGATACTGGAGTGGGTTGCCAGTCCCTTCTCCAGGGGATCTCCCCAACCCAGGGATTGAACCTGGGTTTCTTGTACTGCAGGCAGATTCTTTACCATTTGAGCCACCAGGGAAACCCCATAAAAATCACATCAATGCCTAAGTATCACCACCTAGAAGCACTCCTTCTGGGCCCTTCACAGGACTCATTTGCACCCACTTGGATCCCTGTCTCACCCTCCTGCTTGAGTAGGGTCCTCTCAAGCCCTCCCTGTTCCGGACCTCACAGCAGCTGGCCCGAGGCAGGTCCCCAGCCTGTGTCTGAAGGTGAAGTAAACCTCAGCTCTCTGCTCACAGAGCTGGGTCCCAAGGCTTCATTTATTTTCCTCTCTCACTGTCTCTCACTAGATATTTTCCATTTTCACTCATCTCAGGGCTCCTCTTGATATTAATGAAAGACAAGATAATTCTAAAACTCTGCAATTTCCTTCATGTCACCCATGGTGATTAAAGAAAATCCCTTGACTCTTTCATGGACCAGATAACAGTACTCATGGTTTCTGTGGTAGTGGACTCAACCAACCAAGGATTGAAAATGTTTGGGGAAAAAAATCATTCCAGAAAGTTATAAAAAGCAAAACTTGAGTTTGCCACTGCTGCCAAATATTTGTATGGGATTTACATTGTATTCACAACTGCTGCTGCTGCTGCTAAGTCGCTTCAGTCGTGTCCGACCCTGTGCGACCCCATAGACAGCAGCCCACCAGGGCTGGGATTCTCCAGGCAAGAACACTGGAGTGGGTTGCCATTTCCTTCTCCAATGCATGAAAGAGAAAAGTGAAAGTAAAGTGGTTCAGTCGTGTCCGACTCTTAGTGACCCCATGGACTGCAGCCCACCAGGCTCCCCCGTCCCTGGGATTTTCCAGGCAAGAGTACTGGAGTGGGGTGCCATTACAACTACTTACATAGTATTACATTGTATTAGGTATTATAAGTAATCTAGAGTTGATTTAAAGTGTATGGGAGGATATGCATAGGTTATATGCAAATTCTACCCCGTGTGTGTGTGTGTGTGTGTGTGTGTGTGTNGGGGAGTGAGAAGATGTGTATAAGAGACAGCCCCCAAACCATGCTAGGGGGACCTTCCCTTCTCATCCCTCCTCCCCGCTCCTTTCCCCTATGTCAGAAAGCATCTCCTTTCCTCTGGACAAGCTGGGAAAAGAAACAGGAGCACCGCCTCTGGTCAGACTCGGCCTTTAACACTCCACTGGCAGAGGAGAAACGGGCCGGGCGCCCCGGTCCGGTGGGCAGAGATGTCTGGCACTGGCCCGGGCGGAGTGGAGGGCAAGTGAGGGACCCCGCCACGGTGGCGACTACCTGGAGCTTCCCCTTCCCTGGAGAGCGGTCCCTCTCTCATTCCCTGTGGCTGTCCCCCTCGTCCTCCCTGTCCACAGGGCATTCTGCTGGAATGGCCTGGACCCATTTATAGCCGCAGGGGCTTCTAAGGCAAGTAGCTGAGGTGGGCGCATCTGACTCGCGCCTATCAGCGCCTCCCCCCATCCCCAGGCCCTCCCTGGGCCGCGCAGCAGGGAGAGACAGGAAAGGCCTGGGGCCTGCAAGGGCGGCGTCTGCACCAGCCAGAGGCCCGTGGAGCTTCTCCAAGGCTGGGGACCTCTCTTGCCTCCTGAAACCCGGGACACTTCTGTCTCTTTCTGTCTGTCTCTCTCTCCTGTTTGGCTCAGAGCCTTCACCTCCATACCACTCACNGGCTGGGCTGCAGGCAGCTCCTTCCCCCCACTGCTGGCCACAGCCCACCACCTATTTTTTCTCTTGCAGAGCCTTCCATTCCAGAAAATCCAGCACAGCATCACGGCGCAGGACCATCAACCCACACCAGACAGCTGCATCATCAGCATGGTTGTAGGCCAGCTCAAGGTAATGGTGCTGCTGCCTTGCAGTGCCCCTGTCCTGCTCCTCAGGGATACCCAGACAAGTGATGCCTAGAGCTCTGTAGCTCGGTACTCTAGCCATCAGCCACACAGGGTGATTTTTAAATTGCATGAAGTAAAACGAAATAAAATTAAAATGTAGTTCCTCAGTTGCATTAGTTATATTTTAAGTCCTTAGAGTTATTCATGGCTGCCTATTGGACAGCACAAACCTAAAACATTTCTGTTATTGCAACAAGTCCTATTGGAGAGCACTGGTATAAAGCCTTCTTGGAAAAGGGACAGTGTGGTATAGGAACAGGATAGGGCTGTGATCTCAGCCACTGGGCCTTTCTACTGCCCCCAAGCTGTAGGGGAGCCTTCTGCAGGCAGCTGACCCTGAACTGGAGTCCATGCTACCACTCCCCAAGCTGGCTGCTGGCTCTTCCACCTGCTGAACAAAGCAGATTCTGGGAACTCCTGCTTCTCTTTGCATTTCTAGTTCCACTTCTCAAGACCTGTTAACCTTCAAAGCTTTTCTGTGGTCCTTTGGTACCTCTGTCCGTCCACCCCACCCCTCTTCCAGGAACTCCTACTTGTTATACTCTTACAGACTGAAGATTTCCAAAAAGCCTCTCCTTCCCAAAGCAGGACAGATGAGCTACCCGTTAACCAGGTTCCAGCCTCCTGGGCATGTGGCATTATGGTCCGCAGAATATCAGACCCACATGCCTTCTCCGTAGGCTAGGCCAGGCTTCCTGAGTCCAATACAAGGGTGGAGGGAAAGAGTGGTCCTCTAGGCCTCTCCACTGGACCTGGATGGACCTGCCTTCTGGCCTGGTTTTTCCGGTCAGTTTCTCCTGCCTGTCCAAGATACCCTGCCCAGAGAGTGTGCTCAGATAGGCCTTGGGAGTGAGGAGGTCTTTTCTGGGGTCTCAGGGTACACTTTCCCAGGCTGAGGACAGTAAGCAGTGACTCTTTATACCTGGCTTCAAGTTCTTTCTGGTGTTTCTGTCCAACCCCCAAGGGACTGATTTACCTCCTTGCTGATGATAATTCCTGGAAAAAACAGTGATGTTAGAAACACAGCTGGTTAGTTAGGCTTCTACCTCAGCTAGGCCTCATCTGGGTGTTCTACAGTTTGGCTGGAGGTCTCTCACCCTTTTTTTGTTGCAAATATTATACGTTACATGACAAGAAACAGATTACCTGATAGGGATGCGTTATTTTTTTTTTCTCTCTTTAGAGTTTTAATTGGTGTTTTGAGCCTTTTCTCATGTACAAAGTCATTATTAGTAATATCTTCTCATGGCTGGACTAACTAATATAATCAGACACTAAGACTTTAGTTTTAGTTTTTAGACCATGAGTTACATGATAAGCGCCACAGACTGGTCACTTTTGCCCAGAAACATGGACTCAGAGGCGCTATGTTGTCTTCTATATTGCTGTAGCTAACTGTTTTGAGTGTACATAGCAGTATGAGCTGCCACTTCAAGCCCCCTTTGTGCCAAGTTCAATGTTACATACATCATGTCAGTTCACAGACATGAGTACCCTGGACTCTCCTAGGATTTGTGTCCAAGATAGAAGGACCTGATTGCAAAGTCAGCATTCTCCTCCAGCTGAACACCCTTCCTGTTCCTTGGCCAACTTAACTGAACCATTTTTTCTCTCCTCACAGGCTGATGAAGACCCCATCATGGGGTTCCACCAGATGTTCCTATTAAAGAACATCAACGATGCTTGGGNACGAGGGATTCCGGTTTGAACAAAGGAAGAACTTCCAGATGGTGAAGGCTGTCGATCACTGCATAGAAATGCCAGAAAGAAAAAAGAAAAAGGAATAGAGAACTTTTCCAGCTTGGAAATTCTGGGGTCCACATGTCCCCAGGGAATAGTGATGTTCTGGACCCTCTCTGTCCTTAAAGGCCGTTAGAAGTCAGCTGTGTGGCCCTTCTCCAAGGTATACAAAGACATTCCCATGGTTTCTCAGGCCAACCCATCGTGCCCATGGGACCCCCTCAGGGAACTGACATTCAGTGTCCCCGATGGTTCTGAGACGCACATTTTGCTTCGTGTCAGGTTGCTTGCAAACAGCTTCTGAGATGGAAATTTGCATGTGGGTTGGTTGTGGGGAGCGCTCTTGGGAACCACATCTGTTGGCAGTGGGTTGGGGCGGGGGGCGGCAGGGGGGACAAAGGGAGCAGATTGGGCTGAGGGAGGTGAGCAAGCCCTGCAGCAGAGGCTCCGGAGGTGGGGTGGCCCTGCAGAGCTGTCCCTTTGTGATCCCCTGTCAACCAGTCCTTAGATGACAGCTGCCTGGGGAAGACAGACGGCCTCAGCTCTGTGGCTCCAGCTCCTGGCAGCTGGGGAAATGACTGCTTTGGTCCTGGAGGGGCCTGTGGTTGGTGCCCCACCCAGTCACCAAGGTCTAAGATGGTTCTGAACATTCCTTGGTTCCTCAGCATTTCCTGGAGTAAGACCTCTGAGGTTCGAACTTAGAACGCCAGCAACACCCTCTCAGAAGCCATTTCTGAGGCCACAAGTCCATCACTGGTTCCTCCTCCTGCTGCCAGGAAGGATGGAGTATATTATGACCGTTTGGACTGTAGCCCGCCAGGATCCTCTGTCCAGGGAATTTTCCAGGCAGGGATACTGGAGTGGGTTGCCAGTCCCTTCTCCAGGGGATCTCCCCAACCCAGGGATTGAACCTGGGTTTCTTGTACTGCAGGCAGATTCTTTACCATTTGAGCCACCAGGGAAACCCCATAAAAATCACATCAATGCCTAAGTATCACCACCTAGAAGCACTCCTTCTGGGCCCTTCACAGGACTCATTTGCACCCACTTGGATCCCTGTCTCACCCTCCTGCTTGAGTAGGGTCCTCTCAAGCCCTCCCTGTTCCGGACCTCACAGCAGCTGGCCCGAGGCAGGTCCCCAGCCTGTGTCTGAAGGTGAAGTAAACCTCAGCTCTCTGCTCACAGAGCTGGGTCCCAAGGCTTCATTTATTTTCCTCTCTCACTGTCTCTCACTAGATATTTTCCATTTTCACTCATCTCAGGGCTCCTCTTGATATTAATGAAAGACAAGATAATTCTAAAACTCTGCAATTTCCTTCATGTCACCCATGGTGATTAAAGAAAATCCCTTGACTCTTTCATGGACCAGATAACAGTACTCATGGTTTCTGTGGTAGTGGACTCAACCAACCAAGGATTGAAAATGTTTGGGGAAAAAAATCATTCCAGAAAGTTATAAAAAGCAAAACTTGAGTTTGCCACTGCTGCCAAATATTTGTATGGGATTTACATTGTATTCACAACTGCTGCTGCTGCTGCTAAGTCGCTTCAGTCGTGTCCGACCCTGTGCGACCCCATAGACAGCAGCCCACCAGGGCTGGGATTCTCCAGGCAAGAACACTGGAGTGGGTTGCCATTTCCTTCTCCAATGCATGAAAGAGAAAAGTGAAAGTAAAGTGGTTCAGTCGTGTCCGACTCTTAGTGACCCCATGGACTGCAGCCCACCAGGCTCCCCCGTCCCTGGGATTTTCCAGGCAAGAGTACTGGAGTGGGGTGCCATTACAACTACTTACATAGTATTACATTGTATTAGGTATTATAAGTAATCTAGAGTTGATTTAAAGTGTATGGGAGGATATGCATAGGTTATATGCAAATTCTACCCCGTGTGTGTGTGTGTGTGTGTGTGTGTGTGTGTATATATACCTACTTACATATGCATATATATAGGATTCCCTGGGGGTCTTGGAACCAGTTCCCCTGATACTGATGGAATGTAATTGATTAACCACCCCAGGAAGGTCCCTCTCCATACACCCAGTGGGGAAGGTGGCACTTCTACCTCAACCCACACTATCAGGAAGCTCCTGGAGGAAAAAGGAAACACTCCCTACAGAATGCTACCCAAAAGGGAGAAGTTTTACTTAAGACCTAGAGGGGGTCGGTCCTGATAGAGCTCCCAAGAGAGGCTGGAGGGGACATTGCCCGGGGGGAGGACATACTTTTCTGCGCTCCTTTCACAAACACCCTTCCACGTGGAAGGGCCAGATCCTGCTCAGAAGGAACCCACCTTCTAGCGCATCCTTGTGTCTGCTCTGGGGTGGAGAAACAGTACGGGATGCAGTGGAACCTGTAGACAAAATACTCCATGCAGACTGTGGGTGGGGCTTGCAGGGCCAGAGAGGGTCCGCAGAGGAGAGGAGAGCCAGGCCGAGACCTGGAGGAGGAGGAGGAGCCAGCAGGTGAGAAGGAGAGGAGGTGAGGGTGTGAGGAAGGGTCCAGGCTAATAGGGGGCACCTGACAGGTCACAGACAGGCGAGGGCTGTGGAGCTTTGGGGAAGGAGGAACATTCTGTCCGGCAGAGGGATGGGGAAGTCAGAGCCAGGTGCTACAGAATAGAGGGACTGGGCAGGGCCTGAGGGGAACAGCTGGTGCTGAGACAAAGCCCTTTGGGAAGCATCCCGGGCAGCACCCAGTCTCCCCGCCCCCAGTGGGAATGGAGGCCTGGGCTGCAGCATCACCACTGATGCGGTGGATGGGGGTCTCCCTCCCTGGACCATGCTTCCCCCACATCCGCATCCTCAAGGTTAGGGCTTCCTCACATTTTCCCAGTCTTTGTCAAAACATCACGTTCTCCCATGGCCTGTCCTAATTAGTCTATTTGCAACATCTACACTTTCCCCAGCCCTGCTCTGTTTTTGTCCGCCCTTGCCATCATTCACACACTATACATTTTGCTCCTCTACCTGCTTACTGTCCAGCTCCCTCATTTCTTGTCTGTTTTGTTCACAGCCTAGATGTTGGGCACATAGAAGGCACTCAAGAAACATTTGTGGGATGAAACTGCTCACAACAGCTCCTATATACTGAGGACTTACCATGTGCCAGACTTTGCCTTCACACTTTACATACATTCCCTTATTTATCCTCACAACCAACCTACCCCCATTTTACAGATGTGCAAACTGAGGCCAAGGGACGGAAAGTAACTTGCTCCAAGAACACATCTAGTCAGTGGTGGAGTTGGGATTCAGATTGTTAGATCTGGGATTTGCAATTTCTACTGTTGGGTTCCCTCAGGAGACAGCTTTAGCGTTTCCAAGAATAGATGATATTCAAGAAGTGTGCGTGCTTTCACATCCCTCCTCATCGTGCGCACACGCACATAGCTCAGTAAACAAATTCCAACGACTGCATGTTCAAATTCAGAGGGCCGATTAGCAAATCCAAAGTGGTGGTGTTGGCTAAGTTGTTGGCATGAAGCTTTATCTCGCGGATGTGTGTCAAGAGTTTTGCAGTAAATCTCTAGGGTGGAACTCCTGGAAATGGGGATGCGCTTTCCCATAGCCTGTGGTTCCCAGGCTACCCTGGGAGTCTGCTAACTCCTGTATCCTTCCCAGAGCTTCATACTTTGCCTTGGCGCCTGGAGTCCGGACAGGAGGCTGCCTGCGGGTGATCTTATAGAAAAAGCATTCTTTTTCCCTATGAAAAACACAGCATAGCCATGCCCAAGTGTCTTATCTGAACTGTGAATAAACAACAAGGACAGAGAGCAGCATCCTGACTCATTTCACCCTTTCAACCTCTGCTCGAGTGTGTGAGGGGCTCTTGTCCTTTTATCTCAGAGATGGAGGCTGAGAGAACAGGGACTCACGTCAAATCACAAAAGCCAGGGTTGGGGCCCTGAAGGGGGACTCCAGCCCAGGACGCTAGCCCTCAGTCCCCTGCATGTCCCTTGGAAGGTGCTGGTCAACTTGGTTTCCACTGTGAGGCCTAGGTGCATCTGCCGCACAGCCTCTGGGTCTGAGAGGGCAGTTGTCAGGTTTTATCTCTGCTCCCCCACGGCTGCCTCCATCAGCCAAAGCCCACATTTTGAGTAGTTCTAGGTTGGTTTCCTTGGGGGAGAAAAGGATGACACAAATGACTCTGTCTTTCACTTCCTGGACCCCACCCAGTGAACTTTTAAGATGTGGAAATTTTATTAAATCCCTCAGCATAGCTTCTTTCTATATGTTCTGTGGTTTAACTCTCCCTGGGTCTTTTTGCTTATGATTTTAGCTTTTCCCCCACCCTCTTTAAATCTGAGCTGCCTCTCAACGGCACCCAAGTGCTAACATTTCTAGTCTTTGTATTCATATTGCTAGTATTTGCTAATGGCCTTGCACAGAGTCAATAGGTATGGACCCACATCCAGTGAGCGGCTCACTCTGGGGGCTTGAGTCCTCTCGGGATGAACCTGAACTCTCATCTGTCCAACCTCCCCTCCCTGGAACCAGTCACAGGGCATTTGCTCCTGCTGGTGCCCATGACCTTTGCTCCCTCCCTTCCATCCAGATTGGTCCCTTCCTCATTGGAGACAGCCCTAGGCGAGTCTCCTTGGCCCACAAAGTCTTTTCTGACCACTGTGATGCCCACAAGGTTTTCCCAGTCCTCTTATATCCTGAAGGATTATGTCGGCCTCACTGAGCTGGTGGCACATTCGATTCTAGAATTATCCTTAGAAAAGACAAAATGAATTATAAAGACACAAATCTGTATTTTATTATTATTTTTTAAATTTAACTTTCATTTCTTTATTTTTGGCTGTGCTGGGTCTTTGGGGCTGTGCTCAAGCTTTCTGTAGTTGCAGGTGGCAGGGGCTACTCTCTAGTTGACGTGTGTGGGCTTCTCGTTGTGGAGCACAGATTCTAGAAAGGCGAGCTCCAGTAGTTTCAGCACATGGGTTGTGTAGTTGTGGCTCACGGGCTTAATTTCTCCAAGGCAGATGGGATCCTGCCAGACCAGGGATCGAACCAGTGTCCTCTGCATGGCAAGATGGATTCTTAACCACTGGACTGCCAGGGAAGCCCAGCAAAGTGTATTTTAGAAAAATGAACTACCCCACCCTCAAAACTGGTCTCGCCCTAGTCCAAGCCCCCAGACAACCCACTATAAATTTGGTTGGTATTTTGCATTATTTAATTTTCATACATTCACACGCATTCAAACTATCTTGAAAGCAGGAACAGGGGTTGAGGCAGGCGTCCAGGCTCCCCAAGCAGCATCCAGCCAGGCTTTTGCCATTATCGCTTAATTGGTCCTACATGGGCTGTGCCGCTGACTCTGGACAGCCAGCCCCAAGAGCAGAGGGTAAAAACCTCCTCCTCACAGCTGAAGCCCCCAGGACGCAGTGGACTTCACAGAGTCACCTGAGGTCACACAGCTAGCGAGAAAGAGAGTGAAATTGGAACTGGCGTCTTCTGACAAGCCCAGTTGTTCTGGGAAAAACACTGAAGGACGCTTGACTTCCCTAAACCTCACTCCCCAAGTGCCCAGCCCTGCAGAGCTGAGGTTAGCGAAAAAACGTGTCACAATCCTGCATTGCTCTGGGGGCAGCCAGACGGGGCTTCTCATCTGTGACTCGATATGGGCCCTGGGTGGCAGTTCCTTTCAGGCCACTGGTTTAGCGTCTACCTGGGTGAATCATCAACCATCAGCCAGCTGTCGCCTCACCTTTAGCTCCATGTGGCGTGAAGCTTGTTTTCTTTTGCTGGCATCAAACAGTCACCTCTGACACGTGGTGAGATGCAGGACATTGCCTCCAAGTCAAACACAGACCTGCAGGAAAAACAGATTTGTGGAATACAAGTGCTCCAGGGTACCAGGAGCTGGCTTCTCCCTGCCAAGCTCCCACGGCTGGTGGGGATGTCACCTGCCTCCAGGAAACAGGTGGAGCAAGCGGGTTAGCTGGGAGCGTGAACCGGGCCAGGCAGCCCTGGGGGCCCTGACAGCCTTGTTCCCCGGGCTCACATTTCTCACGTGAAACTCGGGGGTCAGCGTGGCCTTGGTCCCTGCCCTCCATTCTGCAGTCCCTGCTGCAATCCCAACCGCAGTGGGTGGGCAGGCGGGTGCGGTTCCATGATTAATTACCAGAGCTTCATGCTGGTGTCAATGTCCTGCCAAGGGATTTGATTTCAGCACTGGCAGCCAGTAAAAGAAGGTTCTTAGGAGGTCTTTGGTGACCGTGGGAAGGCTCTGGGCCCTGGCGTGTACCCCTTTGCCCTGCTCTGAATTTCCCAGGGAGCCCCTTGGGATAATTATAGATGCTTCAAGACACCTATTTCTTTTACTTCAAGAATCACACATTTATTTTAATACATTTTAAAATATACTCAGCATGTCAAACTGCAATTTCATATATTGCTTAATATTTTTTTAAAGTGACTTGTTTAAAACTGAAGCAAATGATAATCCAGGTTATGAGGATATAGCAAAACTCTAACGGAGGAGCTAGAACAACTAGAGTTTGGAAAACACCACTACTTTCCTGGAGAATCCACTATTCATGCCAAAAATATGGACCAAGCTGAGACCCAACTGAGAATGGTTAGAGATTTCTTTCTCTGGAACTACCTTAGTCCATTTCCAAACTTTCAGTTTGTATGAAACTTAGACTGGTAACAAAAAGTGAGTAGGAGGATTTTTTGGTTTGTTTTGATTTGTTTTAATTGAGACTTTACCATATATGGGGCCCTAAGGGGATAGAGATGAACAGATGCCACCAAGTAGCACAATTAAAAATAGTCTGCAGGGCTTCCCTGGTGTCTCAGTGGTAAATCTGCCTGCCAATGCAGGAGACACTGGTTAAATGCCTGATCTGGGAAGATCCTACATGGCACGGAGCAAGTAAGCCGCTGCACCGAAACTATTGAGCCCGTGCTCCAGAGCCCGGGAACTACAACTACCGAGCCCAAGTGCCACAACTACTGAAGCCGAAAGCCTGTGCTCCCCAACAAGAGAAGCTACTGCAATGAAAAGCCCATACACAGCAACTAGAGAGTAGCCCCACTCGCTGTAACTGGAGAAAAGCCCCATGCAGCGACGAAGGCCCAGCACAGCCCCCCGCCAACCAAAACAAGGAGTCTTCGTAGTGAAATCTGAAATGGCTGGGAGGGTGTGACACGTGGAATCAGGATGAAGCAGGTCACCAGGCCTTCACCTCAGCAGATGATTTTTTTTTTTTAAAAAAGAAAAATATGTACAACTCTTTGTATTTACCTATGATCTTCTTCTGCCCACATGGCTCAGAGGGTAAAGAATCTGCCTGCAGTGCAGGACACCCAGGTTCTATCCCTGGGTTGGGAAGATCCTCTGGAGGAGGGCATAGCAATCCACTCCAGTATTCTTGCCTGGAGAGTCCCATGGATGGAGGAGCTTGGGGGCTACAGTCCATGTGGTTGCAGAATCGGACATGACTGAGTGACTAACCCTCTCTCTCACTCTTTTGAGCGTTTGGCATAAAAATGTGATGTTTAGATAGCTATAACTCCAATGTATATATACACGTCGCTCTGTTTGGCTTTACTAATCCAACATGGTTTCATTTGGGTCTTTCCTTGTATGTCAGGTGCTTCTTGTCCTCACAAGGAGTGTGAATCACAATCAGCTGGAGAACTTGTAAAAACGAAGATTCCTGGACCTGCCTCCCAGGATTCTGACTCAGTCGCCATCTGCATTTTTAACAAGCTCTTCAGATCCTCGTATAAAGATGTTCCTGGACCTCACTTGGAGAAACTTTGAAGCTCGGAGACCCCACATGGTTCAGATGTGGAGTCCACCCTCAGAACCCAGTCAAGAGAGAAGGATACGACACTACAATAAGTCACAAGGTAGAATGTAGCCAGTGCGGCAGGACAGCATGAGCTAGAGTGCCAGGGAACTCTCACCACCATCCCCGACACCCAGGGGTGCTGAAGCTTGACCCTCTGTTGCAAGGAGTTTCCACACTTTTGCTATATTGTAGTCTAAGTCCAAGTGAAGTTACTTAGTCGTGTCCGACTCTTTGCGACCCCATGGACTGTAGCCTACCACGCTCCTCCATCCATGGGATTTTCCAGGCAAAAGTACTGGAGTGGATTGCCATTTCCTTCTCCAGAGGATCTTCCCAACCCAGGGATCGAACCTGGGTCTCTCGTACTGTAGGCAGACAC
The DNA here is from genome assembly GCA_006410875.1 of Neotragus pygmaeus. Lineage (NCBI taxonomy): Eukaryota > Metazoa > Chordata > Mammalia > Artiodactyla > Bovidae > Neotragus > Neotragus pygmaeus. The sequence continues at coordinate 2,119,481 of SJYV01020350.1, read as the reverse complement.
TTTACCATCTGAGCCACAAGGGAAGTCCAGCTGTATTGTATTCCAGCCAACCTTGAATTATATATTCATAGTATTACTTCTACATCTAGTGGAAGACTCATTTCACTGATGTAGGAATGTATTTTTCATATTGGGTGAAGGATAGCAGATAGGAAAACCCTTACCTTCTGTCTTAGACAGAAGTAGTTTTTGGGTGGCAAGAACTGGGTGCTCTTCTGAAGCTGTGTGGTAGTGAGGTGTTGCCTAAAATACAGCTTCCCAAGACCCCATCCTCTACTGCTCATCAACAGAATCAAGAAAGAGGCCCCGAGGGATCCTTGGAAGGAAGTTGAAGATCTTGTGAGAAGCCCCAAGAGCTGGGACCTCCTCTCATGGTATCTGCTTCCTCACCACCCACCATCCCTCCTGGAGGGCTCACAGTTCAGTTCAGTTCAGTTCAGTCACTCAGTCGTGTACGACTCTTCAGGACCCCATGAATCGCAGCACGCCAGGCCTCCCTGTTCATCACCGTCTCTCGGAGTTCACTCAGACTCACGTTCATCGAGTTTGTGATGCCATCCAGCCATCTCATCCTCTGTCGTCCCCTTCTCCTCCTGCCCCCAGTGGCTTCACCTTTATGAAAAGGCGTTAGACCCACATATTAGGAGAATGTGGGGACTCCATCTGAGAGGATGTGGTTTTCTCAGGGACTTCACACACCGGCTTCCTGGTTTGTCCCAGGATTGGGTCTTCCTTCACCCAGCAGTTCTCGCCTGTCAAGCCACAGCCACGACACAGGAGAATGTGCTTTGGACGCTCTGGTTCCAGCGCTGGCCCCATCACTCACAAGCTCAGAAACTTGGGAAATGATTTTATCTTTGGTCATCAGTTTCCTTATCTGAATCCAGGGCAGTTGGGAGGATTAACGGGGATAATATATGTGAAATGTGTCAGATGAACTCTGACAGGTGCTAACTCTCATGAGTCTGGGAGAAACTTTTATCTGCATTAACTTGTGCAAATCTTCCAATGTCATAGAGAGCATTCATTTTTTCCCCCATGCCCTCTTTACTAATCAGTGAGCATCTGTGAGGTGACAAGGCTCTGTGTTAGGGGCTGGGGATGTGGAATACAGCAGACCCGGCCAGAGGACGCCCCAGAACCATGGGAGGCCCACAGCAGAGGTGAGAACAATTGCCCACAGGGCGGTACACCTTCACTGGGCCCTGGGCTTCTGGGCAGTTGAGTGAAATATTCCACCCCTGTGCAGAACAACGCTATTAAAAGCATAAGATTACAAAGGAAACCAGTTGTATTGAAATAAAGTGTTACTCAGTCGTGTCCGACTCTGTGATCCCATGAACTGCAGCCCGCCAGGCTCCTCTGTCCGTGAGATTCTCCAGGCAAGAATACTGGAGTGGGTTGTCATTTCCTTCTCTAGGAAATATAGTTATGGAGCCATTTAAAAACTGAATTTGTGGATTTTCCTGGTGGTACTGAGGATGGGAATTCACCTGCCAATGCGGGGGACAGGGTTTGATCCCTGGTCCAGGAGGATTCCACATGTCGTGAAGCAGCTGAGTCTGTGCGCTGTAACTGCTGAAGCTTGTGCGCCCAGAGCCTGTGCGCCTCGACAAGAGAAGCCCCTGCAAAGAGAAGCCTGTGCACCACAGCTGGAGAGAAGCCCCCGCTCGCCACAATTAGAGAAAGCCCACGTGGAGCAATGAAGACCCAGTGCAGCCAAAAGTAAAACAAAATTTGTGATCTAGTTGATATGGTTTTCTTTAATCACAGTAAATGAGATCTAACAGCAGATTTAGTAGATACTGTTTTGTTTTCAGAGATTTTTTGTTTCCTTCTTATCTGCTCTCCTTCCTTTGGGGCTCCAAATACCTGTGTGTTAGGCTGCTTGATGCTGCCCCCTCAACTCACTGATGCCTTGTTTTTTCTGTTTTCTCCCTGTGTCTCCACTGAGTCGTCTGTATTGCTATATCTTCGGCCCCACTAGTCTTTTCTACTACAGTATCTGCTAATTACAGTATCTGCTAATCTGCTATTAATGCCACCCAGTGTGATTTTCATCGCAGATACATTCTTTACTTCTAGAAAGTTTAGTACTTTTTCTAACTCCCATGTCTCCCCACAACATTCTGTCCTTTCCTTTACCTTTTTAAACACAGGGAATAAATTTTCAGCTGCTGTTTTAATGTCCTTGTCTACTAATTCTACCATCTGTATCATTTCTGGGTCTCTTTCAATTAAATAATTTCTCTTCTCATTATGGATCGTATTTTTCTGCCTCCTGTATGCCTGGAACTTTTTCATTGGATACCAGACATTGTGAATTTGACATTGTTGGGTGCTGCTTCTTGATTTCTTTCACATTCTTTTCAATATCTTTGAGCCTTGTTCTGGGACACAGTTAATCAGAGATAGTTCAATTTTTTCGATCAGACGTCAGCAAACTACAGCCCAGAGACTAAATCTGATCTCTTGTCTGCTTTTGTACGGCTCATGAGCTAAGAATGGTTTTTCCATTTTGAAATGGTTGAAAAAAAAAGGATATTTTGTGGCCTGTGAAAATTGTATTTTCAGTATTTGTAAATAAAGTTTTATTGGCACTCAGCTACTAGCATTCATGTCCACACTGAACGTGGATATAAAGTTTTATTGGCACACAGCCTCTAGCATTCATTTCCATACCAAACGTGGCTGCTTTCAGTTACCGTGGTAGAGGTGAGTGATTGCAACAGAAACCAAGTGATCCGCAAAGCTGAGACTATTTACTGTCTGGCCCTTCACACAAAAAGTTGCCTACCCTTGCTTTTGAGGCATGCTTATAAACACTGCTAAGCAGGATGAAGGCATCTTTGTCCAGGGCTAACTTTGCCTTACTCTGGCTGGTGGGAGAAGGAACATTCTGGGGCCTATGTGAGCTCTGGTTTTCGTCCCCGCTGATCCTCTGGGAGGGTCTTTCCCAGCCTCAGGTAGTTTCCTCACAAGCCCGAGCTGATGATGACTCAGCTGGAGGCTCCAGGGGGACCCTCTAGGTCTCCAGAGCTCAACCTCTGAGCAGCTTTCTGCTCTGCAGACTCTAGCTGCTCCACCCCCCTGATTTTCAACTCTGTCTCCTCAACCGACAGACCGCCAGGCTCCAGCTGGATCCCTCTCCCCTGACAGTGGCCTGGGAACTCTTCAGGCAGGAAGCAAGAGCAGATCCAATGTCTGAAAACCACGATTTCGTCCATATATTGTCCAGATTTTTTAACTGTTAAAGTGAAAAATGAAAGTGTTAGTCACCCAGTCGTGTCCGACTCTTTGTGGCCCCATGGATTGTAATCTGCCAGGCTCCTCTGTCCATGGGATTCTCCAGGCAACAGTACTAGAGTGGGTTGTCATTTCCTCCTCCAGGGGTCTTTCTGACCCAGGGACCGATCCCCGGTCTCCTGCATTGCAAGTGGATTATTTACCACTGAGCCACCTGAAAAGCCTTAATTGTTAAGTCAAGTCACTTAGTCGTGTTGACTCTTTGCAACCCCATGGACTGTAGCCTACCAGGTTCCACTATCCATGGGATTTTCCAGTCAAGAATAGTGGAGTGGGTTTCTATTTCCTTCTCCAGGAGATCTTCCCGACCCAGGGATTGAACCCGGGTCTCCCACATTGTAGGCAGACTCTTTTATGGTAAAAGTGGGAGTTAAATCCAATTTCTGTTAGTCCATTATTGATAGAAGCAAATTAATTACTGTATTTTAAGAGAATAGATATATGTAAATTCATCTTGATGGCAATACGAACGCTATGTGAAAACATTATTTTTACTGGTGATGAAGTCACAGATACCGATAATTCTGCTGGAGTTCATTGCCTACATTAAGATTGTAGAAAACCTTAAATTCGTAACGTCAGTAAAAGTAAAGATGCCATTTTTCTTCCCATACTAATTCATATACCTTCTGAATTTTATTCAGTCTCCTCGGGCATCCATGGTTTCTTGGATAAGAGCTCTTTTGCTGGTATGCTAACAGTTAAGTTTTTCTTCTGAGTACCAAAGAACTTTTAATAGGCCCTCTTACGGAGTTTATTGTCGATTGCCTTGGAATTCTTTAAAAAACCCCATGTTTTGTATAAAACAGAGGCCTCAGTTTTTTTGGTTTTTTTTTTTCCTCTCTGTGGGCAAAAACATCCCGACACCTTCCAGCATAGCATCTATGTTTCGTCATCCTGGGCCTTTTTTGTGCTGTTGTGTGAATTCACCAGGGGCTCCGAATTCCTTGTGAACTGTGGTGACTGTAACCACTCAGGTCCCATGCAAAACCTGACGGCCAGTCTTCCCTGAAACTCTGAATGACAGACAGCTTTTCCCGTACATCCCAGGGGCCTTCTGACTTCTTTTTTAACAGCACTGCACTTCTGGTTTGTATTCTGGTTTTGACGGAGGATGGTCCTTGGGCTTCTTCCTTTCATAAGTATGTCTTGCTTTACGTTTTGTTTTAAAACACATTTTGTATTTTTTCATGGAAAAAAAAAACCCACCCACTAAATATTCCTTTTTGCAGTCATAAATTTTTATCTTGTTATACGTTTGGATCATTCTGCCACCCCCTGAATGTATAGGGGGTCATCTTTACAGACTGAATTTCATCCTCCCCAATGGCAGGATGAACAGAGGAAAGAACTAGCCTGGGTTTTCACTCCATTATACTTAAAAAATATTTTAAAAGTAGCTCATTAGAACTATTGATTATGACTAGTGATCACTGTGGATAAAATGAACTACAATTGGGAGATTCAGGCATAGAGACAGATAAAATCAAGTTCCTTTTTGTTATCAGTCATTGTTTAATCTTATCTTCTCATTAACCCTGAACAGATTTTTTTAACAGATTTTTTTTTTTAAGCATTGCTTCTTCTAATCTTGGATTCCATGAGGCTTTGAATAGAACACTTTTTATTTCACTCTAACTTTTGAGATTCAAAAATGTTTCCTAGAATATTGATAGACATGGTTTCGAGCTGAACTGGGATTCCCAGTAGCTGTTCTAGCTGCCCAGTCATTTCAAATAACGAGAAAGAAAGCCCTCCTCTCCCTCTCCTGTAAAGCAATCCCCTCTTCAGTTTATTTAATCATTTATACATCATAAAACATACCATTTTAAGTGCTGGATTCAGTGACCTAGTAAGCCTAGAGCTGTGCACCCTCATCCCATGAGTTTTTTTAAAATTTACTTATTGGTTTATTTGACCTCGCTGGGTCTTGGTTGGGGCTTCCCAGGTGGCGCTGGTGGTGAAGAACCTGCCTGCCAATGCAGAAGACCTAACAGACGTGGGTTTGATTCCTGGGTCGGGAAGATCCCCTGGAGGAAGGCATAGGGGCATGCGGAATCTACTTCCCTGACCACAGATGGAACCCAGGCCCCCTGCATCGGGAGCTCGAGTCTCAGCCACTGGACCACCTGGGCAGTTCCCACAACCCAATTTCAAAACGTTTCCTTCACTCCANAATAGTCCATATGAAGTTGAAAATTAATTTTAAAATATGTATCTACATTACCATAACAGTTATAAAAATCAGTTTATTATAACCAATAATTCTGAAAATAGCTAATTTTAATAAGAATAAGGAAAATTGATACTATTATAGCAATACTATTGCCATTCCAGTAAAGAAAACAGACACTAAAATGAGAATAAAGGCTTTATTTTTATCTAATTAGTTTATAAGACTAGTTTTTTAAACATTTTAATTTTTAAGACAAAACCTTACTAAATATTGTTAAATTTTTTAATGATTTTTTGTTATTAAATGTTATAAAAATATTAAGATAATGATACAAATCTAGCAAAATAGGCATAGACTCTACTTGAGAAATTATAAAATAACAATGAAAGAAATCAAATCTAAATTAATGGAGAGACAGTCTATTTTATGGATTAGAAAAGTTCATATTATTAAAATATCAATTACTCCCAATTTGATAAACAGATTAAATATAATCAAAATCAAAATCCCAGCATGCTCTTTTTATAAAAGTTCATAAATGGATTCTAAAATCTACCAGGAAAGGCAGAAGTACTATAAGAGCCAACACAGTTTTAAAAGGAAGAACAAGTTGGTGGACTAACCATAACTCAATTTCAAAAGTAAACATAGTTAATTAATCAATATAACATGTATCAGTGAAAGTATAAGCAAGCATATCAATGTAATAGAATAGAAAACCCAGAAATAGACCCACGCAAATATAGTCACTGATTTTTGACAAAGATGCAAAAGCAGTTTAACTGAGAAAGGATGTTTTTGGTTTCAGCAAATGGTTTTGCCAATTGGATACTCACATACAAAGGAAAAAAATGAGGCTCAACACAGACCTCACAGCTTAAAATTAACTCCAGATGGATCATAGACTTAAAAGGAAAACACAAACTATAACACACCCAGAAAAAAAAACAGGAGTAAACCTGAATGACTTTGGATTTATTGAGTTTTCAGATACAACATATCACAGGCATGAACCATGAAAGGAAAAAATAATCAGACCATATTAAAATTAAAAACTTTGCTCTATAAAAAAAGTACTAAGAAATTAGAAGACAAGTCTCAGAATGCAGAAAATATTTGCAAATCACTCATTCGACAAAGGATTTATATCCAGACACGCAAAGAACTCTTCACTTCAGTTTAGTTCAGTCGCTCAGTTGTGTCCGACTCTTGGCAACCACATGGACTGCAGCACTCCAGGCCTCCCTGTCCATCACCAACTCCCAGAGTTTATTCAAACTCATGTCCANTTCCACTATCCATGGGATTTTCCAGTCAAGAATAGTGGAGTGGGTTTCTATTTCCTTCTCCAGGAGATCTTCCCGACCCAGGGATTGAACCCGGGTCTCCCACATTGTAGGCAGACTCTTTTATGGTAAAAGTGGGAGTTAAATCCAATTTCTGTTAGTCCATTATTGATAGAAGCAAATTAATTACTGTATTTTAAGAGAATAGATATATGTAAATTCATCTTGATGGCAATACGAACGCTATGTGAAAACATTATTTTTACTGGTGATGAAGTCACAGATACCGATAATTCTGCTGGAGTTCATTGCCTACATTAAGATTGTAGAAAACCTTAAATTCGTAACGTCAGTAAAAGTAAAGATGCCATTTTTCTTCCCATACTAATTCATATACCTTCTGAATTTTATTCAGTCTCCTCGGGCATCCATGGTTTCTTGGATAAGAGCTCTTTTGCTGGTATGCTAACAGTTAAGTTTTTCTTCTGAGTACCAAAGAACTTTTAATAGGCCCTCTTACGGAGTTTATTGTCGATTGCCTTGGAATTCTTTAAAAAACCCCATGTTTTGTATAAAACAGAGGCCTCAGTTTTTTTGGTTTTTTTTTTTCCTCTCTGTGGGCAAAAACATCCCGACACCTTCCAGCATAGCATCTATGTTTCGTCATCCTGGGCCTTTTTTGTGCTGTTGTGTGAATTCACCAGGGGCTCCGAATTCCTTGTGAACTGTGGTGACTGTAACCACTCAGGTCCCATGCAAAACCTGACGGCCAGTCTTCCCTGAAACTCTGAATGACAGACAGCTTTTCCCGTACATCCCAGGGGCCTTCTGACTTCTTTTTTAACAGCACTGCACTTCTGGTTTGTATTCTGGTTTTGACGGAGGATGGTCCTTGGGCTTCTTCCTTTCATAAGTATGTCTTGCTTTACGTTTTGTTTTAAAACACATTTTGTATTTTTTCATGGAAAAAAAAAACCCACCCACTAAATATTCCTTTTTGCAGTCATAAATTTTTATCTTGTTATACGTTTGGATCATTCTGCCACCCCCTGAATGTATAGGGGGTCATCTTTACAGACTGAATTTCATCCTCCCCAATGGCAGGATGAACAGAGGAAAGAACTAGCCTGGGTTTTCACTCCATTATACTTAAAAAATATTTTAAAAGTAGCTCATTAGAACTATTGATTATGACTAGTGATCACTGTGGATAAAATGAACTACAATTGGGAGATTCAGGCATAGAGACAGATAAAATCAAGTTCCTTTTTGTTATCAGTCATTGTTTAATCTTATCTTCTCATTAACCCTGAACAGATTTTTTTAACAGATTTTTTTTTTTAAGCATTGCTTCTTCTAATCTTGGATTCCATGAGGCTTTGAATAGAACACTTTTTATTTCACTCTAACTTTTGAGATTCAAAAATGTTTCCTAGAATATTGATAGACATGGTTTCGAGCTGAACTGGGATTCCCAGTAGCTGTTCTAGCTGCCCAGTCATTTCAAATAACGAGAAAGAAAGCCCTCCTCTCCCTCTCCTGTAAAGCAATCCCCTCTTCAGTTTATTTAATCATTTATACATCATAAAACATACCATTTTAAGTGCTGGATTCAGTGACCTAGTAAGCCTAGAGCTGTGCACCCTCATCCCATGAGTTTTTTTAAAATTTACTTATTGGTTTATTTGACCTCGCTGGGTCTTGGTTGGGGCTTCCCAGGTGGCGCTGGTGGTGAAGAACCTGCCTGCCAATGCAGAAGACCTAACAGACGTGGGTTTGATTCCTGGGTCGGGAAGATCCCCTGGAGGAAGGCATAGGGGCATGCGGAATCTACTTCCCTGACCACAGATGGAACCCAGGCCCCCTGCATCGGGAGCTCGAGTCTCAGCCACTGGACCACCTGGGCAGTTCCCACAACCCAATTTCAAAACGTTTCCTTCACTCCAAAGCAATTCCATTCTCATCTCCAGCCTCAGGCTACCAATAATCTCCTTTCTGTCCTTACAGAGCTGTCTTTTCTGGACATTTCATGTAAGTGGATTCGCACACTATTCGATCTTTGTGACTGGCTCCTGTTCAACCATGTTCCAAGTGTTGATACTTTATTCCCTTTTATCAAGAGTAGTATTTCCTTGTATGGCTGCACGGCTTCTGTTTAGCCATTCACCAGCTGGACATACAGATCACTTCCACTTTTTTGCTATTATAAAGCATGTTGCTTGTGAATATTCATACACAAGACTTTGTGTGAACATAGTTTTGACTTCTTTTGGGTGGATCCCTAGGACTGGAATTAATGTGTTGTGTGGTAAATTCATGTGTAACCTTTTTTTTTTTTAAAGCCAAACTTTTCAGTGCCTGCACCAATTTGCATTTCCACAAGCAATGTATGAGAATTCCTGTCCCCAGTCAGATTTAACTGCCTTCTTTTCAGAACAGTTAACCCACTTCATGAAGTTTCACATGAGCTTGAAGGCAGATTTCCACAACATAGCAGACTTCCCGGACTGCTGGGTAATCCACACTCAGGATTTACCCTGACCCATCTCCCAGCCGAAAGGTTTCACAGGCTTTTGATAAACTTGTTTTGAATTTTGTTACCTGATTTACTAAAACTCAACTTTTACTTAATAATTTTCCTGTAGTTCCTCTCTTTGTCCCACTGTCTCCTAGACATGGCATTTATATAACCTTTTATGGAGTTTATTTTTGTGTGTATCTGTCTAGTCCAACTGAACAAGAAACCCTCTCAGAAGGACTTTTTATATCCAAAGAGACTAACACAAAACACGTCACAAAGTGCCTTAAAAAGCGTTTCTTGAATAAATACTTAAAGATGCAATATACACATTGGGTTCAAATATATTCTAATTTCAAAATCAGCTTGTTTTCCTTCTAAAGGGCCATAGTCTTTGCATAGGACCAATTCATCAAATAGGAATCTTAGGAATCTTAAAGAAACCCTGGAGAGAAGTCCAAATCTTTTAGTTTATGTGACATATCTGAGGCCCGGAGCAGTAAAGCGACTTGCCCAAGGTCAATTGTATGTGCTGGTCAGGAATATGCCATTACTTCTGGAAGAAACCCTGCCATAAAGAGAGCAGGTGAACTGAAGCTGGGGAGATAAGAGTGGGGCTGCACTATGGTAGAATCCTGAATGCCAGGCCTAAAGTTCACTTGGAAGGAAAGGATGCAGGATTATCCAATCAGATTCTTGTAGATCCACATGGGAGGCAGCAGATACAAGGTGGGAGACCAGTCTAGTGGAAGCCAGGAGGGTAGGCCTGGACTTGGTGGGGTGTGTTTCCAGAGGGGAGGAAGGGAGAAGCACTGGGCTACGCAAAATGCACCAACGCCTGGAGAATGGGACTCAGCTGGGACGCGGTGGTCTCAGGAGTAGATTTAAGCCAGGTGGGATAGAAATGCAGGTCCGCTGACCACTCGGACATCCTCCACGGCCCCAGGGCAGGGAGCTTAGTGGGTCGGAGCGCTCCCTCTGCACTCTTGGTTATGTCCCAGTACAAGCTTTACCAGCACCACTCACAAGCCGGTGACCTCGGGCTAATGACTTACTGACTCCGAGCCTTAGTTTCCTCATCTGTAAAATAGGGCTATAACACTTCCCTTCAGGGTTACAGGGAGGATTCGGTTAGGTGATATGTTTAAGGCACTTAGCCCTGAGCCTGGTGTGTGGCCAGCCATCAGTTCCCGGAGGCCTCAGTTCCCCTGAGCCCTGTAATTTCTCCCTCCTCACAGAAAACTTCAGCTGGGAGCAGTGCAGGAGTTGCTTCGGGCTGGACACCCCATGTTTGAAGTTCTATATACGGTGAGTGAGAAATTATCTTATTGTTTGGAGCTTGTGGGCATGTTTTAAACTTACTCAATTGGAAATTTCTTAAAGGAACTAGCACTTTTTAAAAAATGCCATGTTCACACAATTGTCCAAGCCCCAAACCAGTCATATATGAAATGATTTCGCTACAATGTCTAGTGCAGTTTTCAAATGCTACTCATGGGCTCTTAGGTGATCTCAGATTAGGCTGCGGCTCCTGGGACTTCCCTAAGACTCCGCAGTTCCAATACAGGGGGCACCAGTTCAATCCATGGTCTGGAAACTCAGATCCCATTTGCTTGGCAGTGTGGCCAACAGATACAAAAACGAAAGAAAAAAAGGCAGCCACAAAGACTCAGGCAGCCAAAAATAAAAAATACAGCAGTGGAAAAAAAAAAGACGGGTCCTCTAGGAAAAAGGAATGGAACTCCCACCATCTGTTTGCTCCCCTTTCATTTTTTGCATATTATTGGGTTTCTCAATAAGAGAAATAAAATTTCATTTGAAGAAAAGGCTTCATTTCTGGGGAAAATTCTTATAAAGGAAATTTAACAAATATACGAGATTGATCATGATAACCAAGTGGTGAAAGATAAATATAAATTTTATATACAGAACTTCAAATTTGTTAATTGGTTGGACAAGTATATATGTTTCTGAAGAATAAAGAAGGAAAAAATGTTACAAGCTACAAATACTTTTCCATAGCAGAACGGCGTTTGCATTTTTCTAATTGGTATAAATGTCTACACCAATTTTCTGGAATTCTCTTTAGAAAGTGTTGGAGAAAATGCAAATTGAACCTTAGGCAAACACTCCATGCTTGTCTCTATCTGTTTAGGAAACAAATTATTTCACAAAAAACCACATTCCACGAGAAGTATGTTTGTTCTGGCTGAAACATCATCATTTCCTCAGGAAGTCTGATTCAGATAAAGCATCTAAGAAACTCAAAATTACTTAGTTTGTAGACAACTGAATGTCATACTCCTTTCTGAATTCCATGAGTGTTTCCAAAATTAATTTTGTCATTGTAGACTATGCTTTGAAATTCAAACATATGCTATTATTTCATGGCCATTACTGCCTATTTGATGTCAAATCCAGTATTACCTACATTTTAGTGAATTTTTTTTCACAAATGCATGTATCTTGTTTATTTACAAGGTTTCATTTTTCTTTTTAGTTTTAAAAGGTTTCATTTTTAAATGTGGACTTGGAGTATATTTTTAGAACGGAAATAAATCAATGGGGAGGAGGAGAGGATGTGATTAAGAATTCTGAGCTTCTGGAAGCTCAGTGATAAAGAATCCACCAGCCACATACTGTGAAGCAGCTAAGCCCATGTGCCACAACTGCGCACAAGCCTGCGCTCTACAAGAGAAGCCACAATGCGAGAGGAGCCCCCACTTGCTGCAACTGGAGAGAAGCCAGCAACGAAGGAAGACCCAGCACAGCCAATAATTTAAAAGCAAAACCCCCTCCCCCAGGAACCCAGGCTCTGGACCTAGATGACTGACCCATCCCAGCTCAGTCACTTACTACGATTTTCCACAGGTCACTTCATTTCTGTGCCTCATTTTACTTATTTGTAACGTGGGAATAATAACTGTATCTCTCTCATCAGGCTGAGAAAATTATGAGTTAATATTTTCATATATGTGAAGTGCTTGAAATAGTACCTGGCACACAGTATATGCTCAATAAATGCTAGCCATTGTGAGCTCTTCTGGGTTTTCTAGTGTAGTCGGGGCATGCTTTGTAGGGTTTCATTAATTATTCTAGTTGATAAAAGGCTGCTGTTGTTCAGCTGCCAAGTCGCGTCTGACTCTTTGGGACCCCACAGACTGCAGCATTCCAGGTTTCCCTGTCCCACCACTGTGAATAGATTAGTCCTTTTCATATAAATAGAATATAATCAGTGATAGTCAATTTAAAGACCCTGCTGGTCATAAGTCTGCAGACTTTCAGGGCTGAAGGGATGAAAGGGAACATCTTATTTAACATCTTTATTTTGTGGTTGACGACCCGCAGGCACTGATGAAAGCCACGCACTGAGCAAGGCAGAGAGCAGCCAGGATGTGGTTGCTTCTGACAATGAACGCTTTAGGCTCTCAGAAGGCTGCAGCAAAGTTTCCATTATGGCATCACTTATCATCGCACTGATAAGCCAGCTACTGGAGCAGTCCACGCTCATCAGAATGACAAATAAGAGCATTTACATATTTGGAACTGTCAATACACAAAGTAAAGACAGGTAAGGAAACTGGCTTTGCTTTATACCTTCATGCTATTCTTTACTATCCTGATAGAAAATCCTTGCAATTGGGTTGTTTTTATGTGTTTCCATTTCAAACATCCCTTGCAAAAAACATTCTTTTTTTTTGTTTGCTTGTTTGTTAAAACTGTAAAAAAAACTATAGCTATATACTATATATAGTATATATATATATAGTTATATACTATATAGTTATATATTTAGTTTATATATATATATATAAACTGTAGTTATAGTTAACAAACTAGTTTGTTAAAACTATAATAAAAAACAGTCTGAAGGATTATAGGCCACCACCCAGCATATACCACTGGAACCATTTACACCTCAGGAGGCACACATACTCAGATAATCAAATTTTATTTAAAATTAGAGAACACTTAAAAATAAACAATATAATAGACTTGAATGCTTATTGGAACATAGAAAAATGCTTTCAAATACACTAACACCTTCAAATTTACCCCAAAGTATGCTATGCAGCCAGTCGAAGTGCTTTGACAAGCATCACTCTCTACGGATGGCTGGGGTAGGAGGTAGGCTGCGGAGTCCCCTGCAGGCAGGGAGGTTTCCTAGTTGGACTGGCGACGTCTCTTCTTGTGGCTTTCAATCGCTCTTCTCAGTGCCTCATCCTGGATGAGGTCCGACATTCTCATGTCTGTGTGGCTACAGCCAATTTTCGGGCAACTGTGAGAGAGGAGAAAATCAAGTCAGGCCGCTTCACCTTAATGCCTTCAGAATCAACTTCTCTCCGTGCAAAAATGTAAGTGCACACTTAAAAAAAAAACTGATGAAAAATTCTTTCAATTCTATAGGGTTTTACAATTGTCAAAAGTTTCACACAGATGATTTCTCATAATCCCATAATAAGTCCTCCCCCCACCACCTTTTTTCCTCCAACCCCTATCATGCCAGCCCCCACAACTGGTAACCACTGGTCTGTCCTCTCTGTGAGTTTGCTTCTTTTTTGTTTTATTCACTAGTTTGTTCTATTTTTAGATTCCACAGATAATGATATCATACAGTGTTTGTCTTTCTCTGTCTGACTAATTTCACTTAGCAGAATTACCCTCCAAGTCCATCCATGTTACTGCAAATGGCAAAATTTCATTCTTTTTTTATGGCTGAGTAGTATTTAAGTGTGGAAATTTTACCAAAAAGGGGGTACATTTAAAAACTCAGGACTGATGTGCACTCATTCACTAGTTCAGAGTGCCTACCTGAGCCAGGGTCTGTCCAGCACTGGGGCTGGGGCAATGCCCACTTCACGGCACTCACTTTCCAGTGGAGGAGATAAACCATTGCCAACCCGTTGCATAGCGTCTGTAAGTGCCACAATGGCTAAAAAAGCAGGGTCAAGGGAGAGAGTGTGAGCTGAGGGGCTTATCTAGCAGGGGTCAAGCATGGCTAGCTGGGGAGGGCTTATCTATTAATAGAACAAAGGCTGCATGTGGCCGGGGCCGGGGCAGCGGCATGTGTAGAAGTTGAGGAGGCAGCTGCTTGGTATAAGAGCAAGGTCAATGTGGCTGGGATGCCCAGGGCAAGAGGGAGGGCATTTGGAGATTTGACTGGGAGTGTGTGGGATTTTGGATTTTATTTTTAATATGAAAACCCTGGAGGGGAGGGATGAAATTTAGCTTAGATTTAGAAAACATGACTCTGGCTGTTTAATGCGGACACAAGCGGAGAGGAAGCAGGGAAGTGAGGGGGTCACGCAGCAGCTGGGAGAGAAAGGGCAGCTTGGATGAGGGCGCAGCTTCGGGATACAGCCGGAAGTAGAACCCAGGGGGCTTGCTGACGGACCGATGTGGAGGGTAAAGCAAAGAGCTGAGCTCTGTTTAGAGTTTGGCCAGAGCTGAAGGGCCTTGGTGGTACCCTTTATCTCCATGGAAACAACTGGAAAACTAGGTTGGGATGGAATCAGGCAGAAGTCCTGGCTGCTACATATTCTCTCTGAAATGCCCACCAGTCCTCTCAGTGGAGAGGCTGAGTGGGCCGATGGAGACTCGGGGGAAGAGCTGCGGCTGAAGAAATCAGTGGGTGAGTCATGGTTCTGTTTAGATGTGGTCTCCCCTGAAGGCAGTGGGCTGGATGAAGTCACCTGATTTCTTCTCAACATGAACCAGACTTGGGTAGAGTAGAGCACCCAGTTTTGAAGTCAAAGCCGACCTAGGTCTCTACCGCCTACTTGCTTGTTATGAGACCACCGGCAGCTCGCTTTGACTTTTGGAGCCTCTGCATCCTCAGATTTACAGAAGGCGCAGAATCCCAGCTTCACAGGGCTCCAGGCAACACAGTGCTCAGTAGCCGTCATTCCCTTCACTGCCTATAGCTTGCATACCTCCAACACAGACATGTGCACATTCATGCACTCATTTGACTCTCTTATGTGAGTGGCCCTATGAAGGGTATGAAGCATCCAGCTGTAAAATACAAATACAGGTTCCAGCCCCACACAGAACTCTGGCCCAGTGATCTGAGACAACCCTCCAAAAAGCACAGATCAAAAATAACAAAAACAAGACAAAAGCTATAAACCAGAAGGGGAAGAAAGCTGATCACGCGAGGTCTGATCTGTCCAGTAGTAGAGGGCTCAGCTGTGTAACATGGAAGAGAAAGTTTTTCCTGGTCTTGATTTCTGGACCAAGGTATCTTTCTATGAGAAGAGCATGAATCAATGTAATGAATAATACACTTGCTAACAATATTTATATTTACTGAAATGGGTCCTGTATGGTCAGGTACTTGTGTTAAAATGTGAAGCTAGAAAGGTAACCATGTGAAAGACAATGGGGGTGACTGGACCAGGTATGATGACTTGGCTTCGTGTCAAGGGGTGGCTTGGAGGTGCTTGAGAAGAGCTTTACACTGGTTTAAAACACCCTGAGGTCTCAGAGTGAGTTTTTTCTTTCAGTATGAAAGTCAATAAGCTGAGATTATGAAAGGATGTTTTCCTGACTTTGGAAAAGGCGTTTCTCAACATTTGATCTTCTGTGACATGGAGATCCAGCTTGAACCTTCTCCCCTCCCAAGGACAAAGTCTTTAACACCAATAGCCAGACAGTGAATAAGCTGTTTTAGGGAAGTGGAGAGTGAGGTGGGGAGGACTTCCTGATGACATCAGTGGTTTTAGTCAGTAAATGAGAGCATTCTGAGAATGTGTGATGGGATTAACCACACTGCTCAGCTGCAGAGCCGGCTGCACATCATCCCAGGGCTACCCGTGTCAGACAAAGAGGTCTGAGCTCATTTAGGGGATTAACTCGGGGGACAGAGGCATTAACAGAAATTCCTCTCAGGGGAGCCAGACGGCCTAGAGACACAAATATAGGCTCAAGAGTAAATGAGAGCTGGGCTCCAGCCTCCTGGCTGTGACACTCTGGGCAAGTGACATCAGTAATGGGCCTCAGGTTCTTCCTCTAAGAAGGTGGAGCATATAGGGCTGTCATGAGAAATGAGTGGGACGCCGCATGACAAGGGTCCAGGAATCCACTCAGGTGCTCAACCAGAGTGGACTTTATTTCCGTTCTCAAAAACCTTGCGGAGCAGAGCCAGCCCCACCTACAGTGCTGGGGGGAGGCCGACATGCTGCAATGCAGAGGTGCCGTGGGAGCATGGGGGCAGGGCAATTTGTGCAGCAAGAATGAGGGGCTCTGGGAAGGCTTCTTGGAGGAGAGGTTGATACAGGAGAACCTTGTTTCTCACCCTATCTCAAATAAACACACACCAGTTTCTAAACTGAAGAGGAAAAGACAAGGTTCATAATGACAAGATATTGAATCAAGGCGCTCCTCCTCTGGAGAGAGAACACCTGTAAGCATAGTGCATCCATCCCCACAACACCCTGGTGAGCTACATAGGTGTGGCCTAGCCTTAAGCCTCGCGTCATCACTGTGCAGGAGTCAAGCCTACAGGCCTGGGAGGAGACACTGGGTCCTGAACTCAGGTCACTGACAGGGCAGAACATTCCAGCGTAGCAGCGGACAAGCATGTGTCGACTGAACAAAGGGACCTGGGTCTCAGGGGTCCCAGAGGCTATGGGGAACCTTGGCCTCAGCATTAGCACAAACGTACAGGATTCTGGGTCTTACGAGCTCCTGGATTTGGGCCCAAGCATTCCAGGGTCCACCCAGCTCTAGAAAGCAGGTCTGGAAATCTGAGCAGGATGGATTCTCATCATACCTAAACCCAAAGGGTAACTCAAGCCTACATCCTCTGCGTCTGAAATGATGTGTCACTAAGCAGTGAGGTAAGTAGTACAAACATGAACAGTCTCGACCTCAGTAACCCGGCTGCTATTTGTTTAGTGCTCTGCAGGCCAAAAAGAGCTTTCTTCTAAGTGGTTTGCTTCTCCACTGCCAAGAAATATGCTGGTGCAGACCTAGACTGGAATTCCCCACTGTTCCTTTGATCCTGAAATACTGTGAGATGTTGCTCTTTTCATTTTACAGATGAAGAAGCTGAGACTCTGAGAGGTCAATGGTTGGTTCATGGTTGAAATAGGGCCTCTAAGCACATTGCTGGAGTTCCGCTACTCAACGACACATTTCTGTTCAACCTAACTGTCCTCTCCACACTCTTAAATGTGACTGTTTGCTAATGCAGTCTGTTCTTAAACCAGAAGGCAAAGAAATGACTATGGATAACTAGAAGTATGTTATACATGTGAAAATCATAAGGCAGTTTTATTAGTAAGATAATAAACAGACTGATTATTCAGAGATCTACTTTAGGAAATTATTTTAACAGTAGTTAGGGCTAAAGTCTCAGCTGTTTTATTCTGACTTAAATCCATGCAGAGAGATGTGTCAGGAGGCCTCACGGACAGGAAAAGGAGTCAGTGCTAGTAACACAGTGTGCCTGGGACTCCTGT
Source organism: Neotragus pygmaeus (assembly GCA_006410875.1). Lineage (NCBI taxonomy): Eukaryota > Metazoa > Chordata > Mammalia > Artiodactyla > Bovidae > Neotragus > Neotragus pygmaeus. The sequence continues at coordinate 2,101,730 of SJYV01020350.1, read as the reverse complement.
ATAACAAATCAGAGTCAGAACCAGCAAGGAGGAAGAACGGAGAAACTGGAATTTCTCAAACCGGATGTGTCACGGACATTTTCAAACAAAGGGAACCCAGACGTGCTCATCGCCCAAACGTGTGTCCTGGGAGATGAGACTAATTCATACTTCATCAGGAACCTCTGGGGTAGGTTTTGAAGAGGCTCTGGATTACAACCTGCTACCAAACACAGTGTAGCTCATCCTCAAGGCCCTGTCAACCCCGCCCCACCACTGGCTCCTGCGAAGCTCAACTCTCTAGTCTCGCTTCGCCTCTCTCCCAGCTACGTCTCAGACTGCTTTGCTGGAATCTTCTTCCTCTGACTGCCCTTTCAGAATGGCAGAATGCTGTTTTGGCGGGCCTCCATCAGGTGCTCTGGGGACACAGTCAGCAGAGCAGAGCTGCATCCTGGCTCCACGTTGCTCAGAGCCAAGCCAAGGCCCCATCCTTGGGGCTCTTGGTTGCCTGTCACATCTGGTAAAGAGTTGCACCTGGCAGATGTGTGGGTCTGACTCTAATGTATCAATAACCTGTCAATCAACATCCCACTCAGAGCTTCTCCCGAGGTCAAACACCCACATTTTCTACATCTCCTGGATACTTCCAAACGGCGGTATTGCTAGGGACCTCAAACTCAGCATGACCCTCTAATCGTCCTTCCTAAACGCGTTCCTCTTACAGCCTCTCCGTTGGCTAATAACATCACCGTCCTTCTAGACACCCCGTTTAGGCATGTCAGTCATTCCTCCACTTGTCCCCTCCGGCTTTCGTTTTCTGCCCATCGTACCTCCACAGTCATCTTCTCCTAAATGCCCTTCCACCTATGACTCTGGTCTCAATCCTGGCTCTCATGATCTATCCCTTAACTACTACCACAGCATCCTAACTGACATCTTCACCGCAGGCCTTTGTTCATTCATCCCTTAAATTGCCACTGGAGTAACCTCCTAAAACCCAGGTTGACTCGCATATTCCCTCAAAACCCTACAGAACAATGATGGCAGGAAAGACAAGGAGGACGGGATAATGTTTACTTACCACGTGACAGGTGCTCTCAGTGCTTTCTGTATATCTTATCCAAATTTCAAACATACCACTGAGGCACTTTACAGCTATGACCATCAATTTATAGAAGAGGAAACTAATGAAATCATAACATTTAACGTCCTCTGCGATCAGTACAGAACAGAGAGAATTTACATACACCACTCCCCTCTTACTAGAGCCCAGAGCATCTTTCCCATCACCCTCTAACAAACAATAATTGCACCTCTATCTACTATTCCCCAAGTGGAACAGACTCTGAATGTGGTGAGCCTCTTGGCTGGAAAGACTCTTCTTCACCCTTCTCTGAAATGCTTTTCATTTTTCAAGGCCCAGCAGAAATACTACCTTTGCTATAAACCTCCCAGACTTCCTCCACTTGGACTTCATTGTATTACTAAGCTATGAGGATCTGCAGTGTTCATGGAATCCACATCCAACTTACAGAAAAGCATGGCAGGAAAATACCCACACTTTCCAAATGCCGGGTGTTGCTCAAGTGCTTCCAAATGTCATTTACAATTCAGAAAAGGCAAAGGACATTAGAAAGTCAAAGTATGTAATCAAGAAGATGTGTTTCAGTGCAGGCCTGCTCTGGAGTTGCTCCCATCCCTCCTGGGACTTGGGGAAAATGTGCTTTGTTATCAGTACCTGTCCTTTCCAAATCTGACTTGAGGAGAATATCACAAACTTTAAGGAAGAAGAGCTGTGAAACAGAACTATCTGGGAATGCCTATTCTTAGCAGTTATGTTACCAAATTAAAATTTTGCTTTTCAGAGAATAAACATAGGAAAAAAGAAAGGAGACACGGAAGGCTTAGACATCCAAAAACAAATTTGGAAAATGGAAGGTTCCCTAGGGAAATGGGATGTCTCAATTGTAAGGTGGAAAGTCAAAACAGACAAAAATGTACTCAGACAATCTCGATTTTGCAACCATTAGGCAAATAAGAAAACCATTAGGTTTTCTAGAATAAATAGGGCAAATAAGTTGACTGAATAACCATTAAGATATCTACAGTCACAAATGCCCTATCTCTAGGTTCACACCCAGATGAGGAGTGGTGGGGAATTCCAATTTAGGTCTGGAACAGCAAATTTCTGGATGATGGAGAAGCAAAGCCACACATCAAAGGGACTGTTATCAAAGATCCATTGAGAATTGGTCACACCTGCAATTCCATTCCTTCAACAAATCTGTGATAAGAGCAGGAGAAATGCCAACCAAGTCACAGCCAGGCTAGACAACTCAGGCTTCTGTGTCATTGCAGGAACAGAGAGAGAGAGAGAGAGAGAGAGAGAGAGAGAGAGAGAGAGAGAGAGAGAGAGTGTGTGTGTGTGTGTGTGTGTGTGTGTGAAAGGGGTTAAAAAAATACATACATACATATATACATGTAAAAGATTCTCTAAACTTTCCAATTAAAAAGAAAATTTCTCATTGAAGTCATCTATGAATTTACTTAAACTGTTCATGAAGTTATTTATGTAATTAAAGATATGAAAGCTTTTCCCAGACAATCACATCTTGACCATCAAGACCAACAGAAGCCAAGACTTCTTTGGTGGCCCAGTGGCCAAGACATCACCCTTTTCCACAGCAGGTGGCATGGGGTCAGGAACTAAGACCCCGCTTGCCACAAGGCACAGCCAAAAAAAAAAAGACCAGTGGATGTGAATTCTTAGAATGACAACTGAATACTTTTTTAAACAAACTGTCTGTATTGCAGAATGCAAAAAAAATTTTTTTTAAACCATTCCTTCTTATTTGAGTTCGGATATATAGAAAGGGGAAAAGAAATCTCTCAGCATCACAGTTCTCCTTTATTTCTTTCAGGCTACAGCACACACAGGGCTTTCCAAGTGGTGCTAGTGGTAAAGAACCCGCCTGCCAGTGCAGGAGATATAAGGGACACGGGTTCAATCCTGGGGTCGGGAAGACCCCCTGGAGGAGGGCATGGCAACCCACTCCAGTATTCTTGCCTGGAGAACCCCAAGGACAGAGGAGCCTGGCATGCTGAGGCCCATAGGGTCACAGAGAGTCGGACATGACTGAAGTGACTTAGCACGCATAGCACACACAAACTTATAAAAATTCCTGTTATCTAATGATGAGAATACATCCAACTCCCTTTTCTTGTATTTTGAAGGTATGTTTGGAGCTCCTTCAGCTTCTTCCCGAACAGATTACTGATTTTTCCCCTCCTGTGTTGTGTTTCCTGAAAACCGGCTTCCATGTGTACACTGTCCCTCCGGGTGAATGGACTTCAGGGGGGGTTTAAGCAGCTTTCCCTCCAGCAGGAATGCACTGCCTCGGACTGACCACCCCTGGGAAGGGTCACTTCCCTTCCTGCAGCAACTCACCAGGCCTTTTTCTTCCGCTTGTGCTTGGACTCAATCATGCGAACAATGGCTTCCTCTTCGTAGGTGTGGCCACATACTTTATTTTTCACTGGTTTCTTCATTTCCAACTGTAATCAAGAAGACATTAGACTTTCAGGAATGATGATGACCAGCTTCCAGTAACTTCTTCAAGTCACCAATTATTTGGCACTGCTGTCGCCTAGACCTGGGGCTTCCGAGGTTTAACCTCCCCATCTCGTGGCTCTATGTACCTCAGGGCACAGGGCCATAGCAGAAAATGCAGGGAGACCAGAGGCCTCAGTGGCACCTGGTCAGTGGGGCAGGAATATACTCGTAGATCCCTAAGGACATCATGGACTGCAAACTCTTTCCCAGGTCTCCTCCTGGACCTTCATCACTTTCCTTTCCTCCCTCGTCAACTCCAGACAGAAAATAAAGTCAGAAAGCAAATGGGAACTTTTTGCCTCCATGAAGCAATGTGCTTACAGTACCTGTGTAATGGGGCAGATGAAGTTGGTCTGACTTTGAGTCACAATCATATCTTCATCAACTCCTTCTGTGCTCTCAGCCTCTCTGTCTGATTGAAGACCATCTAGAGGGGAAAAGGGAAGCTGGTGAGTCTTGTTGCTCTAATGTGCCAAGGACAGGAAGGGATGGGAAGAAGGAGGCTGACAGATTTTCAGGGTCTCTTTGGTGTGCACCCCTGTGCTAGGCACTGGGATGCATATTAACCCTTTCGCAGGGGAAGATGGGGTGCTACCCATGTTTGGTAAGGAAATAAACTTGGAGCAGTGAAATAACTTTTTCAGAGTCACTGAGAATGATTCTGTGGGGGAGGACTGTTCAGTCATCAGGAATGTGGCTTTGGAGTCAGAAGGACTTGATTATCTCTGTCACTTCCAGCTGTGAGACCTCCGGCTAGCAAGGTCTTGTTTTTTAACTTCTCTACTTTGTAACTTTATTGCAAAGATTAAGAGGTGAAGAATTCTGTGTGCTCTACACAACTCCTGGCACAAAGACACATTCAATAAATGGTAATTACTGTTGGATAGTACAAGGATTCTCAAATTTTGATCTTAGAACCCTTCTGTACTTTTAGAAATTATTGAGGATGCCAATACACTTTAAAAATGTAGGTTATGTTTTCAAGATTTGCCACGTTAGACATTATTAAGACTGCGGAATTTTAAAATACATATTTATTAATTCATTTAAAATAATAAACCACATGACAAGCTAACATAAATGATATCTAAAAAATTAAAAATAATTATATTTCCCAGGGCAACAAAAAAGTTAGAGATATTTTTGAACATATCTTTAATATGTGACTTAACAGAAGACAGTTGGGCTTTGATATCTGTGTATGCATCTAGTCTGTTGTGATATTGCATCATGTAGCCTTGGGAAAAATTCACTTATGAAAAGAAAGAGGGTGAAAAGGGCACATGACATCTTAGTATTATTATGAAGATAGTGTTGACCTCATGGGTACCCTGAAAGGCTCCCTGAGTACCCACAGGGCTCCTGGCCCACACTTTGGGAACTGCTGAGCGAATGCGTGGTAGGGTTGGCTTTGAATGTAACCTATTTGATTCTGAAATGTATGTCCTTTTCATGGTCCTTGCCCTTCAGCAAGGGAAACTAGGTAATACGTGACATTTGAATGGGGGTACTGACAGAATCTCACGTGAAAGCCTTTCTTTTTGGAGAAGGGAACTTGTCATTTTGCACAGAAATCAAAGATCAGTAGAGCAGTGTTTTAAGCACAAGTGTGACAGTGTAGTCCTTCCTCCTCCTTTTCTCCTTTTCCCCTTCCTTTCCTCCTTTCATTCTGGGAAAATAATACAGACGTTAAAAAATGCCTTGCTTTTAACATGTGAGGGAAATCCTTTTCTTAACCTGAGATGGTTCTGCACCACTTTTAGTTCCTACAACTGCGGGCCCTGGCCTTCCCCTTCTGCCAGATAAAGTGTCTGCTGGAAAAGCACCCCTGGGGACAGGAGAGGGCTGCAGAACACCTGCTCAGAGTCACCCAGTGAACTCACCGCTGAAACCCAGGCATTCTGCCCCCCATTACTCTGGTTTTTCTGGTGGGGGTTTCTCTTTGCTTTAGTGACGAGTGCTATTTATATGCCAGCATGTTGTATTTTCTTAGAGAGATGTCCCCCAAACAGCTCTTACTCCTTGAAGAAGGCAAGAAGGACGCCCTCAGAGCTTAGGACTTCCTGGACAGAACATTTTCTTTTAACCACTGGTGGTTAAGGTACAGTGCCTGGCGCCTCTCAGCTTTTCAAGAGCCTATAAAAATGTCTGAGACCTTGAAAATCACATATTGGATTCAAAATAGGATTACTACAAACAACTGAAATTAATCAGTTTTAAAGGTCTACAAAATGTAATGTTGGGTTAACTTCATTAACAGTTGATTTGGTCATCAAAAATATTTCATTTGAGAGCAATATGTAGGCTGGATTTCGGTATTAATTTAATAACTCCCAAGTATGCGGAGATAATTGCTGAGAAATTAATAGCCAATTATAGGCTAAATCACTTATTTGGAGCCAAACTTTTTCCAAATCAAAGCTGTATGGATAAAAATGTTCAAAAATGTTGCCAGCAATAAAATTATATTGAATGTGAGGTTGCCAAAGTTATAGTATGCTTGCTGTGATGTGAGCTGGGGCTTCTGAAATAGTTTTCCTTAGATCTATGAAGGGTTTCTGTGCTTCCCAGGACCTATCATTAGTATTAAGAGAACAAGAGTCAGACTCTGAAAAGAGGCCTATTATCAACCCAGTGATTCTTCAGGTTGTCTCAGGAAAGCTGGGCAGGTAAGGAGAAAAGTCAAGGGGCAGGATTGGGTGTTGTTCTGATTCTTCTATTTACTTTCCAAAGCCTCCTCTGGGGGCTGCCGGAGTCCCTTTCGGATTATGCATTTGACAGTCAAAATAAAACCACCTCTCTGTCCATTTCTTACAGGGCTTACTCTGAATGGATAGCACATTTCTGATTATAGATGTTATACTGTGGAACTCACCAGAAAATCTGTTGGGTGAATCACAGAGTTCAGACAATGTGAAAGACTGCAGGTTCTCTTTTTCTTTCTATTTTTAAATTTCAAAAGGTAGAGGAAGCAAGAAAGCACAACTCAGATGCAATACCAACCACCAGGGAAGGCTGAGCGGGGAACTCAGAAGCTGTAGGTGGCTATCAACAGCACTGATCATGAAAGAAGAAGGTGCGGAAGAATGCCAACAGTGAGTAATAGCCCATGGACTGAGAGTCTAAAAAGAGAAAGAGCCTCAAGAGCTAAACTTCTCTTGAGCTAGAACATTTCCTCACCCGAAATCTGTATTTATAGAAAGTGATATCAACGTTGGGATTCTACAATGTGCTGAACAAAAGATCACATCTGGTAATAAGTAACACTTACATTAATCACAGACGGTAAAGAATCTGCTGGCAGTGTAGACCAGGGTTCGATCCCTGGATCGGGAAGATGTCCTGGAGAAGGGAATGGCAACCCACTCCAGTATTCTTGCCTGGAGAATTCCCTGGACAGAGGAGCCTGGCAGGCTATAGTCCACAGGGTCACAAAGAGTTGGACGTGACCGAGCAACTAACGCACATACACACACACCCGTCTACACAGAAAGACACAATTTTTTGATAAGCCCACTGAAAGGAAGATTGGAGAGAAAAAATAGAGATTGTCTACTAGAATCACAAAAGTTTTTAAACTGAGGTTTAATTTTGAACCTCAAATAAGGTTTCTAAATGAGAATAAGGATTCTCTCATTTACTTGAGAAAACGGAGATCCAATGACATTACAGGTTTTGTCCAAAGTCATGCAGGGAGTTAGTAAATCAACACATGGCTCTATTTTCTTGGTGTGGTTAACTGGAATACTAAAACCAGTGGGTAGGTTCTGGAAGCCATCCCTCCCTCCCCCAGATAATTATTTTATTAATACCTCGTTTATTGACTGCTACATACAGCTACTGTGCTCAGCACTTTATATACATTATTTCACTTACTCCTCACCAAACACCCATGAACAACAACTCTACTGCTATACCCACTGTAGAGACAAGAAAACTGAAGCCCCACAATATTTTTAAGACAAAAGTAGAAAATGTCAGAATTATAATAAAGAAATAAGTGGATTAAATCAGTTTGTTACTCAAGAGAGCTCAAAAAAATTTTCAGATTAAAAAGAGAAAGACAAGATGATGAGTCACAGTCCATGTACATAAACAAGTCATGTTGTCAGAAGCATATGTGCCAGCTGTTAGCTTCCGATCAGCTGGGCAGATCTCAGACCCACACCCGACATCCATGTCCAGGCCCAGGGCACCCAAATGAAGTGCTGAGGAGGTAAACCTGGGTATGAACTAACATTTATAGAGTACCCACGAGGGATGCATCAGGGTTGATTTAGTAACTTGAATGGGACTTTTTAAATGTCATAAAATAAAAACCAAAAGGAGAAGACACAAAAAATGCTGTAGTAGTAATGAAGTAAACAAGCAAGGATTTCCAAAGGTCTGCGAATATTCCCCAGTGATGCAAGGTGAGGGGCTTGGTGAGGGCACTGACTGGATCCCCAAGATGGGGGTTCACGGTTGGCCAGCTGTGACCGTCAGTGAACAGCTGGATCGTCCTATCTGTCATCCCCCATCCTGGTTCCCCAAGCCCAAATCTTTGGAATCATTCTTGATAACTTATTCCTCTCCCTTCATTCCTGACATCAAAACCACAGGCAAGTTCTGGTGACTGGTTCTAAACTATATTCCCTAAATCAAAGCCGAGACTTGTCTTGTGATTTCTACTACATCTTAGTCCAAACCACTATGGCTTCCTGCCCAGACCTCTTGGGAAGCCTCCTAACTAGAAGGCCTCCTTCAACAAGGACCACCATCTACACGCACACACCGCCCCCTGCCCCGCCACTCTGACCTGCTTCTCACAGGGGCCTGCATGGCCAGCTCCTCGGACCAGTCCCCTTCTCGCCCACTGTGCTCAGGTCACACTGGTCTTTTCTCTATTTCTGGAACATGCTAGGCTCCTTCCCATCTTTGACTTCTATACTAACTGCCTGGAATGTTCTTCCTCTTGATCTTTGTTTGTCCTACCTCTTCCTGTCATTTTAAAATGTCAGTTTAAATACTGTCCCTTTGGAGAGGCCGTCTCTGACGTCGTGAGCTAATAAAGAAGACACCCAGGCCTTCTCTACCCCGTGCCTCTGTTGTGACTGCACAGCACGTCTCTGGAAGTGCTTCTTTCTTCTCTGTCTCCCTCTCTTCTTCTTCCCCCTCCCCTGTTCTCTTCCAGGAAAGCAGGGACTTGACTGACTTTGTTCACTGACCTGCTTTCTGGGAAGGGAACAGGGGAGGGGGAAAGAGAAGAGAGGGAGACAGACAAGAAAGAAGCACTTCCAGAGACGTGCTGTGCAGTCACAACAGAGAGATGGGGTAGAGAAAGCCTGGGTGTCTTCTTTAGCTTACGATGTCAGAGGAGACCTTCCCAGATTCTAAAATGTCCTTGGGCTTCCCAGGTGACTCAGTGGTAAAGAAGCTACCAGCCAGTGCAGGAGACTCAGGAGACACGGGTTCAATCCCTGGGTTGGGGAGATCTCCTGGAGAAGGAAATGGCAACCCACTCCAGTATTCCTACCTGGGGAATCCCACGGACAGAGGAGCCTGGTGGGCTGCAGTCTATGGGTCACAAAGAGCTTGACATGACTGGGAGACTGAGCATGCATGCACAAAATGTCCTTGGTATGCAGTGGTAGGTGCTCAGTAAACGTCTCATTAATGAAGTGCTTCATCCAACAAGGCAGGAGGGGGAGTATTTTTCACAAGGATATACTTTACATATTTAACAGATGTGGCCACACACACACACGTTTGACACAATGATGATTTCATAGGTTTTAGGCAAATAACAGAGGACCTCACTCTAGCTCAGGGTACAGCCTTGGACCCTGAATTCCATGTCAAAGGCAGGAAGTAAATGTAAGTGTTACAATTATAGTAGGCTGTGTGGTAATTACAAAGGAGAATCCAGACATGGTTTTGTGGTCAGAAAATACACTTGGGCCTGGCCACACACAGCCCTAGTATTAGTCACTTGTCTGTCTTCAGGCAACCCAAATTTGGCTGACAGTTAGACAGTTTTATGCCAGCTGGGAATAAAAGTTGATTGCTATGTGCTTTTTCAATTAAGTCTGAACATTTTTCTAAAAGCACTTTTCTCCTGAAAGTTAGTAGCAAATATTCTACAAACATTTGCTGCCCGCTTGAAATGCTTATTGGACTGTCCGGATTATTTTACTTGCACTATTCTGGGATGGCATATTTAGAGAGGTTGAGTTGGTACACGGAAGATCCCCTCCCTGCCCTGCAAAAGAAGAGTCCAAGTTGGAGACTCAAGTAGTTACAGTGTCTGCATATGTGTCTGTGCCAACTCCTGACTTGTTTCTCCCACCCAGCAGCCCACAGCTTGGGCTACGAGTGGCTGCCTCTGTGAACTTGGACATACCTTAGACTCTGAATGGAAAGGAGTATGTCAGCAGGCTCAGTCCCTTTGGCTTGGAATTGAGGAGTGTGTATGTGTGTGTGTGTGTGTGTGTGTTGGACACTCTATACTAATGGGTGTCTAGCTTTGTTCTTGTGGTTTCCCTGGTGGCTCAGGTGGTAAAGAACCTGCCCGCAATGTAAGAGACCAGGGTTCAATCACTTGGTTAGGAAGATCCCCCAGAGAAGGAAATGGCTACCCATTCCAGTATTCTTGACTTGAGAATCCACGGACGGAGGGCTACAGTCCATGGGGTCTCAAAGAGTCAGACACGACTGAGCAACTGATACTTTCACTTTTCAGCTCTGTTCTTAGTTTCTTCCTGGGACAAATGGCCTGTCCTGAATGCTAGCGCTTCGGCTGGGCCAAGCTGCCATTGAGGGAATCCTAGCTTTGGTAACTCTGACATAGGTTAAGAGCTAAGACTCTTCTGTCTGTGAACGGCTTTTGCAGAATTAAAATGCAGATGATGTCCAGATAGGGCCTACATAATTAAAAATTTCCTAGGAGTTATAACCTTCATAGGATAGCAAAATACAACAGACACAATTTCAACAGGAAAGTATTCAACAAAGGTAGATTGAGTTAATAATCAAAACAATGAATAGAACATAATAAGGATCCAATAAATGTTATTTATCATATATGTGTATATATATATATACACACATACTTATATTTTATTATAAACCAATGTTATATGATTGTAAATTGTTGTTGCTATTGTTATTTTTTGTCTTCTCTGGTGGTTCAGATGATAAAAGATCCACCTGCAGTGCAGGAGACCCGGGCTTGATCCCTGGGTTGGGAAGATCCCCTGGAGAAGGGAAAGGCTACCTACTCCAGTATTCTTGCCTGGAGAATCCTCATGGACAGAGGAGCCTGGTGGGCTACAGTCCATGGGGTCGCAAACAGTGGGACACAACTGAGTAAGCACACACGTGGTGTAATTTTTATCATTACTTTGTGCCAGGTACTATGCTTGATATTGGCAAAAAATAATCCTTGCCCTCAGGGAGCTCAGTCACACAGGACAGATGTAAACAGTGCAAAACAGTCTTGTGTGGGCTGCGCACATATGAGATACTATGGAAAGAAGCTCCCAAGAGGGAACAGGGTCAGACTCTCTGAGGCGCTCATAGTTATCTGTGTCAAAGAGGAGGCTCTTCCAGTCACATTGTCTGATACAACTTTGCCACTCCCTTAAATGTGAGCATTTCACTCACACCTGCCTCAGGTCAGGATTCTGATCAATATTCTTCCTTCTCTGGCTACCTATACAGATTCTACATATTTTGAAGAAGATATATATATCCAATGCTACTCAATCCAATCCAATCCAGTCCAACCAAACCCAATACAACCCAACCAAATTCAACCCAACCCAATCCCTACAATCAATCTCTTTTCTTTGAAATCCGTTAACACCTACTGTATATACCATACTCTTTTAGCTTAAACTTCCTCATTATTCAGTTGTTTTATGTGGATGAAATTTCTTTTTTGGGTAGACTAAAAGCTCCTCTGAAGATAAGCTGTGTGTGTTCAAGTCAAGCCAGCTCAAGTCAAGTTGCATGAATTCAAACACCTGCTCTGTGCCAAACACTACACAAATGCCAGTGGAAACAAAGGTTAAAATCAGGTGTGGTGAGAGAGACAAATACTAACATTTTGTGCAATGAGTGAAATAACAAATCTGTTTTATACAAAGTACAAAAGTAACCTAGAGGCTCTTGCAAGGTGGGGTGAGGAATCGAGGTGAACCTCCCTGAGAGAGTGATGAAGCCAGGCTCTCCAGGGAGGTGTGATAAAAAGAGGTTAAGGACACTCAGGCAGTGAGGATTAGTGTTTAGGAATGTGGGCTTGGGGACAGCCCGCCTGGGTTTGAAATCTGGTCCTATTACTTTATTAGCTGGGTGTTCTTGGGTGAGTGACTTTACCTTTCTTTGTATCTTCTCAGCTGTGAGATGGAGCTTATAACCGTACCTACTTCATAGAGCTGTATGAGGATTAAATGAATTAATGTGTGAAAAGTTCTTAGAAGAGTGTCAGGCAAAGAGCAGGTGATCAATAAATGTTGCTATGATGATTAATATCATCACTCAGAATTCGCATGGACCTAGCATAGAGTGGGTACCAGTAACATATATACTCTGTTCATTAAAAATGATATGCTGAGGAATCACCCGAAGAAACCACACATTGTTCAAACTAGAGTTCTGAATGGGATGAGCCTCCCATGCCCAGGGCAAAGGGAGACCTAAATTAGCTCTGTTGTGTTAGCTGACCCAGCACTAGAAACATCTTAGGTTTCCCAGCTGTGTTCACTTTCACGGCTCTTTCAACAACCCCCTCTGAAGATCTTGAAAGTACACTGATGAAGAGTTTCAGCTTACAGCCTCCAAAATAGCTGACACTTTCAGTAGATGTACCCTTTCATGTTATCATGCACTTGTTAAGTTATCTACTGTTGTTTTAGACACATTCTTTGTCCTCAGGTGATGGACTAATTTGCTCCCACTTCTTTCTTTCTTGTTTTTTTGTCATGCTGTACAGCATGTGAGACCTTAGTTCCCCAGCTAGAGACTGAACCTGTGCCCCTTACCGTGGAGGTGCCAAGTCCTAACAACTGTCCAGCCAGGGAATTCCCACCTCCATTTCTTTACACACTGTCAAAATACGTCATGTGTCAAAACATGAGGGTATTAAAGTAACCAGAACCCAATGCATTTTACTGGTGGGACAAAAAAGAGATGTGGTCATACAATATCCATGTTAAGTCAATAAATACTGAAAATATCCTCAAATTCAGTACATGCATTCAGGACGTCTTATCCAAGTACAGAGAAGGTTTGATGCTCATCTCTAAGTTTCTAAGCAAAAGCAGACAGTCAAATACACACATTCTATTTCTATTGCTTTGGGTAAGTAACTAGAAAATCACATGATAGGAAAACTGATTAGCTAGCACGGAGATGGTCTACAACTCCCAACTGTTTAGATCCATAGAAGAGTATGAAGCAAGTACACAGAAGATGAGAAATCCCATTCGGGTTCATCTTATGTTTTCTTATTTCAGAGGGTTGTAAATACCACCCATCCAGGGAACCAACACAGTACACGGGACTTAATCCTATATGCTTCCCAACCTCTATCTATAAACTATCTTGACTCTGTCTCCTTTTCATGCTCCCTGGTACTGTCCTAATTCAAGTCCCCAGCACTTCCTATTTAGAACTTTGCAAAAGTCCTTTATCTCTCTGCCTCAGTCTCTCCCTGATCTTTATGAACACTCTAGCTAGTCATCTTTTTAAACCATGGCCTCCCATGTGGGTTTGATCCCTGGTCAGGGAACTAAGATGGCACACACCATGGGATAGCTAAGCTTGTGTGCTGCAAGCAGAGAGCCTCTGCACCGCAATGAAGACATGGGACAGCCAAACAAACACACACACAAAATCCCAACAACAACAAAAACCAACCACGGCCTCCTCAGCAAGACAGCAAGACTGTTCACTACTTGGCCCAGAGGATATTCACCTCCCTCCTCAATCCCTTTCCCCATATCCATTTCAAACTAATTATAGTTAGCTCACAGTTGCCAGGCTGCTCTGCACCTCTGCCAGCCCTTCACCTAGCAGTCTGTGACCACCCTTCAAGATTCAGTTAATTTCAGTATTTCCTGTGTGAAGCCCCAAAGCAGAGGTGATTCTTCCTTTAGCCTCCAAGGGCACCTCTGTAGATGCTGAAATCGTTTGTTTACTTCTCCATCTACCCTACTAGACTGTGAATTCCACGAGGGGAGGAACTCTGCCTTATTTATCTTCACATCCTCAGGGTGCCAGGCAAGGTGCGAGAACTTAAATAAATGTCCATTAAATGACTGGTTGCCAAAACAAGAGAATGTTTTGAACACTGTTATATATATAAACTGACTGTAAAAATAAGATGAAAACAGTGAAGAAGACTGTTTTGAAGGCAAATATTTTAGATCTTTAGATCTGGTCTTTGATCTAATTATACTTTTTTCCCCCTGAAAGGGAGCCATTTTACATTGTCTGGGTCATTCCACTCTCCATTCTCTGTTCCGTGTCTATGCAAAAGCAAATTACCAAAAAGCAAGATGACAGGGGTTGTATTCTAAGAAACAAACTCTTCTACATTCTCTCTTTATATCATCTCTGATTCTATCATTCCCTTGCCCCAAATCCTCTATGTCCAGAGGGAAGTACAATAATCATCAGTTGTGAAAAATGTGTAAATCATCTTAAGTTTGCTGAGGTTTAGAGAGTGTGTACACATATGACATTCAAGTACAACAGTTTTTATAACAGAGAAACACTGGGGAAATCTAGATATTTGAGAGACTGAGAATTTAAATGAATTGTGGCATCACCACTCAAAATCTGACAGAAATTAAAAACAATCTTTGTCATCAGAAAATGAGGTGGGAAAAAAATGAAATGAAAACTATATAGGTTGTACGGTTAGTTTATCTTAAAAAGTGGTATCTAGAAAAAAGACTGAAAGGAAATAGGACAAAACACTGCAGTCCACTGTGTCCTGGTGACCTTACTGTACACGTGAACTGGTGGTAGTAAACGAGGAGCCGAGGACATTGTTTAACTTTTGAAGAATAATTACTTTGCTTGCACTTCTTATATCTAGTACTCTTTATGAGACCAAATAACATTTAAGAAGTAGGGCTGATGGCAATGCAGATGGATGGATTTGTTTATTCAATTTGTCAAACTGAAACACATTATGAAACCAAGTCTAGAGATCATAATATTTCAAAAGGGAACTTTAAAATTTATAATTGCTCAACTTGAAAACTGCAACACTTCAGGTTTGGGTAAGACAGGGGCTATGACACCATTTTCATCCCTGATACACTTGAGATTTATTATCCTAACGGCAGTTACAATATTTCAAACTTATCTGTTCCATCACAGATAATCCATCACAATGTAATTTAAATAACATCATGTCTTCCATCTCTAATTTCAAAACTCTAGAGAAAATAAGAATGAAATTCTTCTAGTGAATGCAAGACTTTAACAGAGTAAAGCAGCACCGATATCATACTCTGTTTTGTAAAGCTTCTCAAAATAAATGATATATTTAAGCCTCAGAGGATAAAAGGTAAGAGGCACAGAAGACATCCGCTGTGGGATAAAGCACGGGGAAGGGGAAGTATTTGCCTTACTAACCGAGAGCAGGCCTCAAGTCTAATCAGATACGTTCCTCCATACAATTTATCCAGCACAGTAGTTACGAAATGCCCCGGATCTGGCATTAATTAAATATGGTTATTTTTCCTTTTTCCATGTATCTGATGAAGCATATCAAGGTTTATTTTTGATCCATTTAAAAATTCTCCTTTATGGTGGCACAATATAGTCATGTTTAAAAAAGAACAGAAAAAAGAAAGGGGAATAATTCCCAAAGTAGATTACCATATGGAAGAAATTAAAAGGTCAGAGCCTGAGGGACCAAATCGAGGGAGGCTTAACAAGCCTGTCAGCAGCAAAGTCAGCGAAGCCACCCAAAACGCAGACCAGCTCCCCAGCCTGCAGAGCGCCGGAGCCAATCAGGGCTTCCGAGAGCCATGGACCCGCAGACAGACGCTCTGGGCCACCTCGACATCTGTTTTCAGTTTGCAGGGTCTTGTCTGAAGTTAGCCTAACAGAAAACATACCAGAGTTGGGGGAGAAAATCCCTGCCAACTGGAAAGAAGAAGAAAAATGAGAAAGAGAGAGTGAGAGGGAATGGGAAAGAGAGATGGAGAAAGAGAAGGGGGAGGATGGGGAGGAGGAGGGGGAGGACGGGAGCAAGGGCTGAGGGCCCCAGGGCATCATCCACACCGGGGCTCACACACCAGGAACCAAGTCCCTGTCACCAAGCCTGCTTTCCGCGCCCCCATCCCCTCCCTCTTCCTCCACTTTCCACCTTCTAGAAAACCCTCCCGACATGCAAAGGAAGGCACATGACTTCAAAATCGGGATCAGTTTAGGACACAGCTCTTGTGAATGTGTACAATAGATCTGAGTCACTGGTTCATTCTGTAAACATGAAGAAATCACACTTTTAAAACTTCCTCCTCCATGACATTCACAGCGCTTGACAATACACTTAGCATGGAACATTGATCCTTCCTTATCCACACCCAGGGATGTCAGGAGGGACGGATTTTCTTTCCCACTGAAAGCTCAGAGATTACAGGGCAGGTGGCAAATTCACAGGGAGCTCGCGAGGGAGGCAGAAGAGGGGCTGAGGTGGCTGTGAACCTGGGCTGGGCTATGTAGAAACATACAGAACTCGGCAGCAGCCCAGGACAGCCTTTCACCAGCCGCACTGCCTTCCTTGGGGAAACCTTCCCACTCAGGGGCTCCCCCATCCACACTGCCCCCTCCCCATTTATATCACTAGTATCTGTTTCTGTCTTCCTGGTTCATCTGTAAACAACTCATGGACAGGGACCACCTTTGCTCATCATCTCTGTAATACAGTGCGTGGCCCACACTAGGGGCTTAGTGTTGATACCTGGGATCCAATCTTAAGTGGGGCTTATAAGTCACTCTGTTCACTCCTGAGTTCTTCTGCAGAAAAGTGGTTCAGCTTGGGACCCAGAGAAGAGCTCTGTAAGGTGGAGTATGTTAAGTCTAGGTCGAGGTACCACATAGTTCCACCATAAATTGGGGAAAGAGGTGTTAAATTTCCTGTAGATGATCACTCTCTCTTCTCAGCTGTTTCATTAGGATACAGTGAAGATGAGATAAAATATTTTGCCCTCATTAGAGAAAAGGACCTGATAAATGATAAACATCCAGGCAGGAAGAGAAACATCATGAGGAAGGGGAACCCTGGAGACAGTTTCTGAAAGGGCAGAGCAGAATGGCTGGCTGATCATGTTCATTTTCAAAGCGTTTGGGGGTCCAAGTTCTAGTGCTGCCGTTTAGAGTCTGTGAACATTCTCACGTTTCAGAAGGGAGCACTAAGAGGGGGAAAGAGCAGATGGGAAGGAGGGACAAAACCAAGGAAGAAAGGATCTCAGAACTTGCTTTACAAACTCGATAGGAAAAGGAAATGATCTCAAATAACTACCTTCCTGAGCTTCTAATGACAATGATGAGGGCTGTTGGAGGCACCATCTCCAGTCTACAGTGTGGCCCTCATCTGGATGGCAGGGAGTGGTGAGAGGTACCAAACCACTAGCACACACACCCCAACACTGCAGGTGGACAAGGCTATACCATAGCTCTCTGATTTCTCTGAGGACAATTCTCTTTGTTAGTGAAAAATTCTCTTGAGACAAAAGCCAAACCTGGGGTGGGATGAATTGGGAGATTAGGATTGACATATATACACTATCAATATTATGTATAATGACAAGCCTAGACAGTGTGTTAAAAAGTAGAGACATTAGTTTACTGACAAAGTTTCGTGTAGTCAAAGCTATGGCTTTTCCAGTAGTCATGCACAGATGTGAGAGTTGGACCATAAAGAAGGCTCAGCACCAAAGAATTGATGCTTGTGAACTGTAGTGTTGGATAAGATTCTTGAGAGTCCTTTGGACTGCATGGAGATCAAACCAGTCAATCCTAAAGGAAATCAATCCTGAATATTCATTGGAAGCACTGATGCTGAAGCTGAAACTCCAATACTTCGACCACCTGTGAGAAGGGCCGACTCATTGGAAAAGACCCTGATGCTGGGAAAGATCGAAGGTGGGAGGAGAAGGAGATGACGACAGAGGATGAAATTGTTGTATGGAATCACCAACTCAAAGGATATGAGTTTGAGCAAGCTCCGGGAGACAGTGAAGGACAGGGAATTGTGGCATGCTGCAGTCCATGTGCTCAGAAACAATCAGACACAACTGAGTGACTGACTGAACAACAACAACTATTATAAAACAGATAACTAATGGGGAACCACTGTATAGCTAAGTCACTTCAGTCGTGACTGGCTCTTTGTGACCTACAGACCCACAGCCAGCTAGGCTCCTCTGTCCATGGGAATTCTCCAGGCAAGAATACTGGAGTGGGTTGCCATGCCCTCCTCCAGGGGGTCTTCCTGACCCAGGGATGGAACCTGCATCTCTTATGTCTCTGGCACTGGCAGGCAGGTTCTTTACTACTAGCGCTATCTTGGAAGCCATATCTCAAGGAATTCCTACTCAATTCCCTGTGATGACCTAAATGGAAGGAGGGGGCTATATGTATGTGTATATATACACACACACATATAGTTGAATCACTTCGCTTTATAGCAGAAACTAACACAACATTGTAAAATAATTTTTTAAAAAGTCAAACATGGTGAGGCAGCTGGCTAAGACTTGCTTTGAGGCCCTTCACCAGCAACCCTGGGAGGGAAAAAGCAGCAAGGTGTTCAGGACCTGACAGAGGAGGCAGGCTAAAAATACACAAAGGGTGAACACCAAGGAGGAAGGGAATTGCGCAGGGGAGGCAACCAGCACACTAATTATAGGGTCATAATAAGGAGCAATGGAATGAAATGAAGAAAAGGAAAATGTTAATCGTCAGGAAAAACTTGGTTGGGCCCTCAGTGAGGGAGAGATGGGTTTCTCATAGTCTTCACAGAGTCTGAAGGCCATTCATCTCTCCAGAGATGGTTCAGAATGAGCTAGAAATTATTTAAAGGCAATTTTATTTTTGTTACCAAAAGTAGATGAGGTTACTTGATGACACACACAAGGCCTCTCATATTTAATTTTATCATTCTGTTCTCTCTTCTAAATTAAATTGTAAAATAGTTAATGATGAAAAAAAGTCTGACTATTTCATCCCAAAAATATGATTCAACATCTAAGGAGACTGAAACCGGCAAAGTGAGAACAAGTGAGGAGAATGGAAAACAGTCAAACAGGCTTCAATTGACAACAGATTTACAGATGACAGCAAACTAGAAAAAAAAAAAGTACTGAAAATACGACGGGTTTCTCTTATTTTTCAGAACGAGTTCAGTTACTTTATTTTTCAGAATTAATACAGAGATGGCAATTAAACTTAACTGATCATTGTCAAGACACTGTAAAGAGCCTTAGCTTTCAAAATTTAACCCAGTTTCAGTCTGGTAGCAGTCTCACAGCTGTTAGATCCCTGAAACTTGCAGCCCTAAATAGGTTAAACTTTAGGTCATAAGAAGAGACTACAGTATTGAAGGCTCATAGATTGGGAGCAAGAAAATCTATTTTCTCTTCCTCATTTAGGAGCCCAAGGAATGATTCATGTAACTTTCATTGAGTAAATGTCTGCTGACAAAGCCTGTTTCCTAGGTGTGGAGGATGCAAAGGCCAGGGGTTGAAACAAACCAGAAAACAAAAAACTTTATACTGGGGGGCTGAGAACCAGGATGAACATGAGTCTGGTGGGGTGGGGGAGCTTACAGAGAGGCTTCTAAACATGACTACAGCAGGGACAGTGGCACTGGAAAGAACCCTGAAGGAAGAGGAGGTGAGATAAGCAAAGGCAAAAAGGTGAGAGAAAGCAGTGTTGGCTGTTCCACCATCCTCGGCGGATGAGCTTAAGAGCAGCAACTCCAGTGATGGGCACAGGTTCCCTATTATGTACATTACAATAAAGGAAGCAGTACAAGCATCTTAAAGTCAGGCTTTCTGATATTACTGATACTTCTCCAGTATTATTACTCTGGAAAAAGGAATAAGTACTGAAAACATGATGGGTTTCTCTTATTTTCAGAACAAATTCAGTTACTTTATTTTTCAGAATTAATACACAGATGGCAATTAAATTTAATTGATCATTGTCAGGACACCATAAAGAGAAGTGAAGAATATAAATATTCTTATATTTGGCTGCACCAGGTCTCAAGTCTTAGTTGCGGCATGTGGGATCTATTTTCCTGACCAGGGATTGAACCTTGGCCCCCAGTATTGGGAGCCTAGAGTCTTAACCACTGGACTGCCAGGAAGTCCCCCCAGTATTATTATTATTACTTTAAAATATCCTAATATGTGAGCTGGGGCTTCCCTGGTGGCTCAGTGTAAAACTGTCTGCCAATACAGGAGACACAGGAGTGGCGGGTTTGATCCCTGGGTCAGGAAGATCTCCTAGAGAAGGAAACAGCAACCCACTGCAGTATTCTTGCCTGGGAAATACCATGGACAGAGGAGCATGGTGAGCTGCAGTCCATAGGGTCTCAGAGTTGGACACGACTTGGTGACTAAACAACAACAACAGCAGCAAAATGTAAGCTACCCAGCAGGCTGTGATTATAAGGCTTCCTGAGCACAGTTTTCAAAATGTTAGTAATAACCGCTTGCTTCTTCCTCTTCCACCGCGGCTCACCCACCCACCACCATGCACTGAGGGCCTGCCATCTTGGTAGGTCCTCCATGCACCAAGATCAGCCGGGCCGCGCAGACCCCTTGACCTAAATGACTCACTGTCTGGCGTCAGGGGAGAGAGTGCCTTTAAAACACAGTGGGGTAAGTTCTATGAGTTTCAGCAATGGTTTCCAGAGAAGAAAGGGGATTCCAAGCAGGGTGGGGAGCTCAGAGGCAAGAGAGATCCAGATGCATTTTGGGAGAGGAAGCTGGGAGTAGATGGGACGTAAGGAGAAAATGATGACACCAGATACTGCCAAGCAGTGACCCTTGCAGAGCAGCAAGGCATCAGGGAGCTTGTTAAAAATTTTCCTCTCCCTATGTGAATTATCTACATGTTACATTTTGGACAAGATTTCTCAGGATAAGTTATATCTGATGAGGTACTCTGTGTTCTCCCCAGTGTGTCTACTCATTCTTGCCCTTCAGGTCAATTGCAAATTCAAGGCTAAAGCTATAAATAAGTTTTCAGAGACTCTCTTAAAAAACTTTGGTCTGATTTCAGATCCAAAGATGTCTTAAGCATTGTGATGGCCTGATTCTGTCCTTATCAAAAAACCTGTTCCATACACATTCAGTTTCACCATCCATACTATATTTATGACTCCTGTAACAAATTTTATTTCAAATCCTACTTCTGACAAGAGGCATTGCATTTTGAAAGGACAGACAGCCTGCAGGCAGATTCAAAAGTTGAGTTTACAACACTCAGAATTTTCTAATTCAGGCTTTCATCTTGTATAATGTTAACTATGTAATTGCTAACTTGATTTTTCTTTTCTTCTCTGTATTGCTTCTGAGGTTCTGATGAAATGTTGGCTGCCATTGCTAATGAAATTCAGAAAAGGAGTATTCATTTTTCCCTCTGCTTGGGAACTTTGATGCAATAGATGTTTGCACACTGCTGTCAGAACAAATAAGATTCGCTATTCCTAAGCGCAAAGGGAACACAGCTTTTCAAAAGAAAAGTGAGAAGAAAATTCAAGCAGTGGGGACTTGGGGAAATTTGGCAGGCAGAAACTTTTGTGCTCTGCTGATTTGATTGTTTGAGAAACATTTTGAAGAGCTTCAATGTAAAAGGCAGTTGTTTCTTTTTTTCTCCCAACCAACATCTAGGGTAGAAAAACACAGTGTCTTCAAAAGAACTATTTGCCAATTAGACGAAAGCAGTACTTTGGCAGATAGTGAAAGGGAAGTGACTGAAAGTTCTGGGTTCTGCCACTGGGAGGTCATGCCACTTAAACTAATGTTCTTAACTTTGTTCTTTTTCCAGTCTGAAAAATAAAGGACCGAGACTAGGTAGGAAGGTAGATTCTAATCCATTCTAGTTTAAAATCCCTCATCCTTATAACCATTAGCAAACCTTAACAGTATCTGAAAACCAGAAAAACAAAGATTTGCACGAGTATTTAGGTAGTCAACTCAAAGGATTCCTTGCACTAATTTTAAGGCAAACGCCTTCAAGAGTCAACCTACTTGTAAACCAAACTTGCACAACATCCTAATTTATGTTACAGAAATAAGTGGCCATTAGTAACCTAGCAAATAAAATTTGGATTTCAAGTGATGAAAACATGTTTCACTATGACCAATGTTAAATATAAATTGAGCAACAGAGATGGTTACCCAAGTACAGCAGGTAGGTGCAATGCGGTTATTACTAACATTTTGAAAACTGTGCTCAGGATGCCTTATAATCACAGCATTATTTTACAAGAGTCAGTGGACTACAAAGAAGAATTATGTTCAGACCTGACACACACTAAAAGGGGGAGCAGGGCTATAAGTCAGCAACAATAACAGAAACTAAATCAGGGGCTGAAATACATTTTCCCAGACTCTTACCGTGCCATGGACACTTAGATCTTTTTATTTTTTAATATTAAATAAAATTTTTATTGAAGTATAGTTGCTTTACAGTATTGTGTTAGTTTCTGCTGTACAGCAAAGTGAATCAGCCCTACACAGAATATATTGGGCTTCCCTGATAGCTCAGTTGGTAAAGAATCTGCCTGTAAGGAGGGAGACCTGGGTTCAAGCCCTGCGTTAGGAAGATTCCCTGAAGAAGGGAAAGACTACCCACTTCAGTATTCTGGTCTGGAGAATTCCATGGTGGACTGTATAGTCTATGGGGTTGCAAACAGTTGGACATGACTGAACAACTTTGAATCATACATATATGTCCTCTTTTTTGGATTTCCTTCTCCTTTAAGTCACCACAGAGCAGTGAGTAGAGTTTCCTATGCTATACAGCAGGTTCTTGTTAGTCATCTATTTTATACATAGTGGTGTAAATATGTCAATCCCAATCTCTCAATTCATCCCACCACCCTTTTCTCTCCTTAGTGTCTACGTTTTTTCTCTATGTCTGTGTCTCTATTTCTGCTTTGCAACCTAAAAAATTAGGTACTTTTAAAATAAGACATTTGCCCAGTGTTTTTTTTCATACTTCAAGATTACAAAATCCGCCTACAGATTAACCCCATTTCCCCAAATTATAATCATTTTTTCACCAATCATTTGCAATTCACATAAACCCGTAATCTCACAAACATGAAGTGGCCCTTCAGTCACTGAAAAGGGAAAGGAGGTCACACCTGGGGACATTACTGAACACATATGACCAAATCTCTGGATGAGCTGGGGGAGAGGATTCCCATAACTTCCAGATGTCCTGCTCGTGTGAATGTATAGGTAGTCAACAGGATTATTAGTTTAAAAATATGAAAACCACACACTGGAGCCAGTATTTTTCTTGGAAGTATTATTTGAAGACGCATTGATCTGGAAGCCCAGCCTTATTCCCATGTAGACTAAAATGTGGCTTGCAAAGAATCTGCACACAAGCAACTCACATTCATTTACATTTCCATGTTTCAGACAGTAAAATGCCACACACGGCAAATGAATCATGAACTCGACCACGTGAATTTCCTTGTGGTCAATGTCTCCCATTTCTGCTCCTCGGCAGTCTCACTCAGTGAGACCCCCAGCATCCTTGTCACGTCTCTGAACCCATTCTGATCCTCGTCATCCTTTCACAGCTTATGACTCTGCACATAACCAGTTCCCCCTCCTCAGCCTACAAGCCCCATCTCCCACCCAACCTGTGACTGGGGCAGTAGGGAGGAGCAGGGTTTTCAGAGTCAGATCTAGGTGGAACTTGCCTCCACCAGCTCTCTGATTGCAGGAAAGGCACCACCTGGCAGAGCCTTGCCTGTAAAATGACAATACTCAATTGGCGGGACTGTTGCATGGACTGAGAATTTAACTGAAGACCCGATTTAATTTGAGCAAATGGATTATCAAGCACATCAGCTCTTTTCTCCCTCTCTCCCCTTGGATTCCAGGGGACTGGATGTGTTTGCTTTGGTTTCTGCCTCAACTCTTTCATATCTTCTTCAATGATCCCTTCTTACTGGGACTGGGATCCTGTCAGGGCTTAACATGCCCTATTCTTCCGCCTCTGTCACAAGGTGCCGTGTGACGATACATGGCCTCTCCTAGTTTATTTTCCTAGTTTCACTGTTCACTATCTTGTTATAGTGTCTTAGTACAGTACCGTATGCACACAGGGCCATAAATAGTGTTTTCTGAGGATCTAGCTCACTCAGTGCCACTACCTTATGTGTTTAGATGATACATCAACCAGTATCCACTCTGAACTTTTCCCTTCAGTTGAGCAATGCCCAGTCCTCAATCTTAAACACCCCAAGTCTTTAGTAACTCTGTTTTATATGACATATGCTTATCTTTTTTCTTCCTCTGCATTGTCTCAGTCGATCAGGCCCTGGGTCAGTGATCTGTCAAATCAGTAACCCCTAGCCGTCCTCCACTTGTCCTCTCCAGGGCATGATTCAGGCTACTGCAAAAGCGCCTCTGTCAGTCTCCCACCTCGCAGTCTGTGCAATATCCCCTCTATTGGTCCTGTCTTTGTTCACAGGCAAAAAGGGATACTTTTAGTTACTTTCTGGCTGGATATCCATAACTCTCCTCCCAATATTCTCAGACAGACTTCATAGAAGGAGACAACATGAGCTTAACTTCTGCCTCCCTCAGTACCTCTGTGTTTTTGAGCTGGTTATCCAATCTTTTCTGAGTGTTTTTCCCCATCTATAGATGGGAAAACCTCACCTGTGTGATAGGGCTGCTCTGAGGATAAAAACAGTTGGGGTAAAATGTTAAATATGGGCCTTGGCATATGACAGCTGACAAGAAAAGAGGGGAAAGATTCTTCTTAAACATCCAGAGCTGCTTCCTACCACCCAACCGCTCCATTGTGCTCCATCCCTGTCCTTTCATTGGCAGTGATTTTGAGCGTCTGGCTTCCCCTTCAGGGTCCCACTGTGACTTTCCTCTGAGGCACAAATCACGCCCAAGAACTTCATCCACTGCTTCAAGGCTTCTTTCTAGATTGTGTCAAGATATTCCACGATCCTTTTTGGCTCCAAATCCTCTCACACACTCTGCCCACCACCCCCTAAGCCACATCCTGAGCTCTCTCATCTCAAGATGTCCTTGAGATGCCAACCCCAAGATGGTGGTCTAGTGGTTAAGACTTCACCTTCCAGTGCAGGGGGTCAAGGAGTCAAGATTCCACATGCTTCACGGCCAAAAACCCAAAACATAAAACAGAAGAAGTAATATTGTAACAAACTCAATTAAGACTTTAAAAATGGTCCACAGCCAAAAAAAAAAAAAGAGAGAAATACCAACTCCCAACGTTCCTGATTAAAATATAATGGACATTGCTACCTTCCAACCCTTTAGAAAAACAACTCTGCTCCAGCATGGGGAAGTGGGAAGAAGGCTGGTCAGATCAGGCAAACTTGCTATATGACCTGGGCTAAGGCACTTTGCTTCCCTAAGCCAGGGAGGAAGACTGGAACGTCTCCCAGCTTCTTCCATGCTGGAAGATTAGACTCTCTGAATTTGGTATACTTGGATGCCCAGTCTCGTCCTCTTATCTGTGTTGAATAACCTTTAGGCCCTTCAGCCTCAGCGTTGTTCTCAAGGGCAGAGACTATTATCCGGGTAACTCACTTAGCACAGCCTGGAGTGTGGTGCCACAGATAGTGTAATACTTAATGCACGCATTTAGATGACAATGATCAAAGCAACTCCAGTGAGGCACAGACAGCTGCCACTAGATGACTCAGACCTCTCTGCAAAATGGCTTAATTTAGCACCCTTTCACTCATCTACAGAACAGACTCTGAGTGAAGAACGAAGTGAACTGAATACCCTTATTTAACTTTGCGATGGCCCTGTAAGGTCAGGAGTTTCTCTCTAGAACACAGATGCGAATGCACAGACACAGACAGCTCCGTCCGTGTCTCCTGAGTCAATGGTGCACCCAGGGGCCTGAGGGAGTCATGGAAAAACCCTGGACTGATGGGGAGGTAGACCTGAGCTCCAGGCAGGCTTCCGCCATTAGCCATGTGTGTGACCTGAGAGGTGGTACTTTGGGGGTCTGACTTTCTTCATCCTGAGCAGTGGTTCTCAAGCCTGGCAGGGGATTGGGACCACAAAGGAGATGATATTAGAAACAAATCTAGACTCTCAGGTCCACTCCATGGGTCTGGAGGAGGCCCAGTCCACTTTACCTTCTGTATGTGCTTCCATATGTGAACAAAAGTCATAGGCAGCGAGAAATGACACTGGAGTTTCATCTTAGTGTTCCATTCAGACAACTTGGAAACCAAGTTCCCAAACCCATTAGATCATCTAATCCTTCTTTCTTTCTTAAGAACCCAAACTGGACCACTTCCAAGCATATTGCATGGGAGCTTACCACATGCATGAGAACCCAAAGAATTTTGAAATCAAATGTTGGTTCATGGGACTCACGGGGTCAAGTCAGGAAGTAACCTTGTTTTGACAGAAATCCAAGCTAAAGTGCAGTAACTCCTCTCTGAGCAAGTTTCTTATAATCAGCGTGGAAGGCTGAAGCAGAAAGGGAAAAGGCAGCAGGCTTGTGGGAGCAGCCTAAGAAGCTTCTTTTCAAAACAAATACCTGTAATACATCTGGATTTGCTTGACTAAATCTTAAAGATTCAGTGAAAGTTGGATTAACAAGAGAAGAAGGAACCTAAGTATTGGTTTGCTTCAGAGTCTGAGCACTCTTATCTATTGAAGGCTTACTATGTGTGTCAGGCCCCATGCTAAACATTTTACACACATTATTGCATTTCATTGAACCAACTCTGATTCAAGTAACTTTCTAGTCACTCAGTTGTGTCTGACCCTTTGTGACCCCATAGACTGTAGCCCGTGAGGCTCCTCTTGTCTAGGGAATTCTCAACGTCAAGAGTCTTGGCCATACTGGAGGGGGTTGCCATTCCCTTCTTCAGGGGAAACTTCCTAAGCCAGGGATAGAACCTGGGTCTCCTGCATTGCAGGCAGATTCTTTACCATCGGAGCAACAGGGAAGTCCTCAAATACCTTATTCACATTTTGTTGAAAACTTAAATTCACAGAGCTAGCCAAACCCAGGAATAATTTGACTCCATAAACCATGCAATACTACAATAGGTAAAAATATCTTGAATATCTAAAACTGAATAGCAAAGCTCAACAAACTGGTCAGGTTTCTAGGAATCTGTGAATTGGAGACAAAAGTATATCTTTTCTGGAATTCACAAATCTGCTTCACTTAGAGGAAGCTGGACAAACAGAAAGAAAATAATAAAACATAATTTAGAAAATTTGAATCCAACTCCCGTTCTTGATGTTGGTTTGATCGTGAATGTACCCTTGAAAAGACAGTTTTCATATCTTGCTGTGGGTTCCATATCAGCAGAGTGAGGGTGATAGGAGCTACTTACATGGTGGGGATGTTGTGAGAATTAAATAAAGTCCACAAAGCAGCTTTTATCTCTTTAGAGAAAGGTGCCAAATAAACAAGATATGGAATTATTATTTGTCCTTCTAAATGCTGTAGCTGATTGACGCTTATAAGAAGCACCTCAGAGACCAGACTCCTGAGAGTCCCTTGGACTGCAAGGTCAAACTAGTTAATCCTAAAGGAAATCAGTCCTGATTATTCATTGGAAGGACTGAAGCTGAAGCTCCAATACTTTGGCCACCTGATGCGAAGATCTGACTCATTGGAAAAGACCCATCTGATGCTGGGAAAGATTGAAGGCAGGAGGAGGGGACGACCAAGGATGAGATGGTTGGATGGCATCACTGACTTGATGGACATGAGTTTGAGCAAGCTCAGGGAGTTAGTGACGGACAGGGAAGCCTGGCATGCTGTAGTCCATGGGGTTGCAAAGAGCTGGACATGACTGTGAGACTGAACTGAACTGAGAGACCAGACTTCCTCTATCATTTTCTAAACTTTCAAAATCTTACCCCACAAATAAATCTGTGATAGCAAGAGGTGGAGCAAACTATATAGGCTGCCAGTTCATTGTTGATTGGAATTTGAAATACAGTAACAAACCAGAGGTTACCAATGGAGAGAGGGAGGGAGGAGGGGCAGGGAGGGACAGGGGATAAAGAGGGACAAACTATTATGTATAAAATAAGCTATAAGAATATATTGCACAACACGAAGAATATTGTCAATATGTTTTAATAACTGTAAGTGGAGTGTAACCTTTAAAAACTGAATCACTACACTGTACACCTATGTATAATATTGTACATCACCTATACTTCAATTTAAAAAAGCACAATAAGCCTGTCTTAAATTCTTTCCAAATTCTTTCCCCTTTCCAAGGGGATTTGAGTTCTGAAACTCCATTTGGGTTCTGTTGAAGTAACCTCTTACAACAGGTCTGATTTGGAAGGTAGTTCCTCAAACTGTGCTATTAAAAAGTATTAGTAGAAAAGTGTACAAAAAGCATTCAGTTGTTTTCTGTTAAAAAGCAAAGAGGAAATGCTTTGTATTTCTTAAACCTCAGGAAGAAGATAAGTTATGGTGTTCATCTTTTGCATGCTGTTTTCCTACCCTGTTTCAGGGTTACTCTTTCCCATGACACAGTTCCTGACATTTACACAGTGTTTTACAATCTTTTTATTATCTCATGTTCACAGGCACCCTATAGGGGAGGGCCTGGGGACTGATAACCCTTTCACAGGTGAGGAAACAGTCATAGAACCCTCATGACGTGTTCAAAACTGGGAGGAAACCTTTCTTCCTTAATATACGGCATTGTATCACTGTACAATTGTTTGAGAGGGTCTGCGTGAAGTCAAAAACTGAACACAATGAAATTCCAAAGTCAGATATATTCCTATTACATGAAGGCATCATGAAAGCTTGGAGCTTACCCTCTTCCTTTGCTTGAGGATTCAATTAAATTAATGTCATCAACTACTTATTGGACATTATGAAAGACTTTTTCATAAAAACGATCACAACAATATTTTCCATTCCTCATGCTCTTCTGTAAGGTAAACTTGAGATTTCCCCACAAAGGGACGAGTCTAATTTCCTTCTCTTTGAGTGGTTTTTAGTGATTCAGCTGTAACGCATAGAATCCAGAGGCAGTGACAGTACATGCTTTCTGAAGGCAAGTCAGACAAATGACCAAGCTTCTACCTTGGTCATTTCAACAGTCACTCTCAGGACTCTTCCTCTCACAGGGGCCATGCTTTGAGAAGCCAAAGACACAAGGAGAAGTCAGGTAGGATCTCAGGTCTGGAGTCAGAGCTAAGCCCATACTTTGAGTCATCCCATCTCAGATGTAGGAGACATGAGCGCAGTAGCCTCTGATGATTTCAGCCTCCAGCCACTTCAGCCAGTCACTGGTGTGTGTGTTACCAGTCAAGTCACTGGACAACATGCCGGAAGGAGAAGCCATCCCCCACTACGATCCACCCAAACTCTTAGCCCCAGTACACGTGAGCATAATAAAATGTTTGCAGTTTTTGCTACTGAAAAAAATAATACCTAAACACATAAAGGGAACAAGGTTTGGGTTTCTCTTTTAGTGGAATCAGTATTACATTAAAACCGAAAGGAGCCTGTGGTCATCTAGGTCAAACCTCGAACTTTACAGATGGGACCAGGAGAGGCGAGTGCTCAGGCTTCACGCTCTTCAGAACCTGTGTCAGGAAGCCCACTGCTCCTCAAACCTGAGACGTGCAGGCTTCCCACGTGGACCATCGTTTCTTGTTGGGATGTGAAATTCGAAAAGGTTAGATCTAAATTGTTTTATTTACCACCTAGTATACATTCAAGGCTGAAGAAATGAATGTCATTAGGCATGGAAATAAATCTAGAGTCCTCTAGGTGTAGGTTTACCACTCGTTCGTGAATTCCTCAAACCTGTGGAGTAGATCTGTGTTCCTCTGAGACTAGCCTCCTCCCTGAGGTTGGATATTATCAAAAGGGCAGTGGAGTTGACTGCCATGCTTCTCATGGTGGGTCACGGAGTGAGTTCTGTTTTCCCCAAGCAAGTGAAATGAAAGTTTCTCAGTCATGTCCAACTCTTTTTGACCTGATGGACTATAGAGTCCATGGAATTCTCTAGGTCAGAATACTGGAGTGGGTAGCCTTTCCATTCTCCAGGGGATCTTCCCAACCCAGGGATCGAATGCAGGTCCCCCACACTGCAGGCGGATTCTTTACCAGCTGAGCCACAAGGGAAAACCAAGAATACTGGAGTGGGTAGCCTATCCCTTCTCCAGCAGATAGTCCCAACCCAGGAATTGAACTGGGGTCTCCTTCATTGCAGGTGGATTCTTTACCGACTGAAGAGAGCTGCTTTATTTCCATCCCTCTGAAAGCTACATGCTCTTAAAGCTACCCGTTCCTCCTGTTCCCACATCATCATCCCTCCCCCTTCAGCTAACCTACTTTTGACTCTAACTCCATACCTCACTGGCCCCAAAGTCAACAGTTTAGGTAACTGTGGTTCTTTTGGAGGGGTCTGGAGAGTAGTAGCAATAATGACCGTTCTTACTACTAATATTACCACTATCACTACCTCTGCCACCCATTACTTTTGGAAGGCTCACCATGTTCCAGGCCCTGTGCTAAGACAACACTGTGTATTAACCTAATTCTTTATGTGTTTCACTACAACATTCTGATGTAGGTTACAGATAAGGAAACTGAGGCACAGAGAGGTAAAGTGGCTCAATGTCCCACTGCTAAGTCTGGCCCCAGAGGCTATACTCACTATACTCTCTATACTGCAGTGGGGTCACAAGATTAAGAAGGGCCTCCAGACTCTGCGTTTATCCAGGGTACTGGAACAAGCTGGACAGGTGTGCTGCTGGTGAATAAGATAATCTAGCAATGAAGCTGTCTATAACCGAATGCTGATGTGGATTCCAAGCGGAAATCCACATAAATCCCTAAAGCTGAATGTAAACAAAGCACAGTATTTGTTCCAAAGGAAATGTTTTTGTTAACTAACAAGAAAGGAAACAGGATACCAAAAAACAATGGCAATTCAAAGGTTCTGTGGCAGCTTTGAAGGAAGAGCCAAGCTGAGCAGCCCTGCTCATAGCTGAGGGCTCCTGCAACACGGAGCTGCTGCTGGTTCCTGGGCTGAACGAACCCAAGTTGCAACAGCAAGGCTGTGCTGGGTTGTCAAACATTTCGAGGGAGAGAACCTATTAAGAAAGGATGTCCTGCTGTGGACTGAGGTCAGCCTGATCTCGCTACACTTGAGACTTGGTTTCCTATGTAGGGATGTCACTGGGAATATCCTTGGTGCTGTAACGTGATTCAAGAGTAAAGTTTTCTCTGCATCTAAACTCACAGTTTAATCCTGGATGAGTCTGAACAACGCTCCTCACTTTTCTTTAGTCTGCAGTCTGTTGGAGGTGACAGGTGAGACATAAAAGGTACTGAGCTGGGGTCAGGCGATCTGACTTCGGGTCCCACTTGATGTACTAGACAGACATTTCTTCATCTATGAGAGGATTAGAACTAGATGACCTGGGATATTATTGCTGTTGTTAACTATAACATTTGAAGACTCTAACTCCCTGGCCACTAAAAAGGAAAATCACCAGAAAATGGAAACCCAGCTGACCAGAATTAATGGAAAGGTTGATGCTATATCTGATGAAACAGTGATGATGGATAGCCTATCACTGATTCACACCATAAAACAAATAAGGTTGCAACTGTGTGCACCAACCTCTGAATCATATAGGGGATCCTCAAGACCACATTTTGAAAATCCCTGAGCTGGGCTTTCACGAGAGAACTACTCATCACCCACTTCTGGCTTGGCAGCTAATCAAGTTTCCAAACCAACAGGGCTCAGCATCTCAATTTTCTCCAATGAAAATGTGCATCAAGATACCACTTTGCCCGGCACAGACCAGTCCTGGCTCTTGATATGCTCAGTCAATCACAGGTTCATAGCTCTCCATGTGCTTTTTAAAAAATATATTATTTATTTTTATTGGAGGATAATTGCTTTACCATATTGTGCTGGTTTCCTGCATACATTAACATGAATCAGCCACAGGGGTTAACTCCATGTGCTTTTATACACATGTACGTTACTCTCTTTTCACTAGACGCTGATATGACAGGCATGGAAACTGATCTTTAAATGAGGAATATCATTATTACACTTGGCGCCACTTCACCTTGTGTTAATGCATGATTTGATAAATAGTTTATGAACACTTGTAAAGAGAGATACATCATGAAGGTCTCTAACATCAGGTTTAGAACCTGTTACTTGCAGACAGGATTCTCATAGTCAATTTCAATGTTATTTTTTTTAAAGATCAAAGAACCTGTAAAAAGGGCCAGTGAAGGGTCTTTGGGGGATGTCTGCCTCTTAGAAGTCATTAACAAACTTGGAAAAAAATGTCCACTGCTGTTTCCTTAAAAGTCAATTTTACTAAAGCAAACAGTTAAAAAGTGCTTTTCCTCGTGCTGGAAAACCTCACCCGTAATTATGACAGTTCTCAAACATAGCAATCTTTCATTGAGGAGGAACTCTTTAATTCATACTAATCTCAAAAGATTCAAAGGGAGTTTCAGATTACCTATTTATAATCCATTCGGACCCATTTAGAGATGCTGAGAAACTTTGTTAACCCTATTCATGATAATCTCCATGATAATTGATTACCTAATACAGTTTTGCCTTTAAATCCTTCAACAATTATGTACATGAATTTTGTGGTTACTTACCCATATTGGAGAAATAACTCCTTCATGTCAAACATTCAAATCTATACTCCTAAAGAAAGGTTACTTTCAACAGCTTTTATTTCTGGACATTCTGTGCCCAATACCTGTATAAAAACTACTTCCTGTTGTTTAGTTGCTAAGTTGTGTCCGACTCTTTTGCAATTCCATGGACTATAGCCTGCCAGGCTCCTCTGTCTATGGGATTCTCCAGGCAAGAATACTGGAGTGGGTTGCCATTTCCTTTCCAGGGGATCTTTCCAACCCAAGGCATCTCCTACTTGGAGGGTGGATTCTTTACTGCTGAGCCACCTGAGAATTCCAATCTCCTTACTTCTGCATCTGATTTCTTATAATATAGCTGTCCCTTGCACACAACAACAAGAAGTTTATTTTTTAGTTCAATATAAAGGGCCTTTTGAAATACAATATTCGCTTGCTTCAACTTTACCAGGAAATAAGGCAAAAAACTTAAGCTATTTTGGACAAACTCATAAAATCAATTTCTTAACTCAGAATAATCTTTAAAAATCTCCTTTAAAGAAAATAGCCTATAATGATTTGAAAGAATAAAAAACAAGCATTTTTCAATTGGTAACTATATTCATTTGATGATTATATTTCAATCAGTAATTCTCATTTTTTTGTTTTTCTCTCTCCTCTTTTTTAAAACCACAGTTTTCTTTTTAAACTTATTAAAAAAATTATGCACACATATGGTTAAAAACTCAACCCAAGTGAACAAAATGAGAAGTAAAAGTCTCTCTCACTGTCCACAACCCACAATCCCAATCCTCAGAAATAACTACTGTTAGGTTTTTGTGTATGCTTCGAGAAATGCCTTACACACACACACACACACACACACACACGCACACACACACACACGCACACACGCACATACACACAATGTCTGTTTTTCATTCAAAAGAGATCCTATGTTAATATATATTGTTTTGCATCTTGCTTTTTATATCTAATAATATATTTGGGTGATCATTTCCTCCAGAATACTGGAGTGGGTTGCCATGCCCTTCTCCAGGGGATCCTCCTGACCCAGGAACTAAACCCAGGTCTCCCGCCTTGCAGGTGGATTCTTTACTATCTGAGGCAACAGGGAAGCCAAGAATTCACTTAATGAGTCCCCTAATAAATAACATCTAAGTAGTTTCCTTTCCCCTCTTTAACTGAGGTATAAATTGACATACAATGAACTAGTATATAATTTGATATACTTGACATAGGTATGTATCCGTGAAACCAACACCACAATCTACATAGGGCACCCCCAATTTTCTTGTGCCCTGGGTGATCCCTCCCTTCCACTCCTTCCCATCCCTACTTCCAGGCAAGAGCTGATCCATTTTCTGCCATTTTAGGTCAATTTGTAAAGAATTTCATATAAAGAATCATATAGCATGTGTTGTCTTTTTTTTTTTCCTGGTTCCTTGCTGCATGTACCAAAAGTTTGTTCCTGTTTTTTTTCCTTGCTGAGCAGTCCATGGCTATATCATAGAATGTTTATCCATTCATCAGTTGATGGACATTTGTTTCATTTTGAATGACTATAAATAAAGCTGTTGTGAACATCTGTGTAGAAGTCTTTGCATGGACGTATGTTTCCAATGCTTCTGTACATACCTAAAAATGGCATGGCTGAATCATATGGCTGCTGTGTCATGTCTAACTCTTTTGCGACCCCATGAACTGTAGTCTGCCAGGCTCCTCTGTCCATGGGGTTTCCCAGGCAAGAATCCTGGAGTGAGTTGCCATTTCCTTTTCCAGGGGATCTTCTGGACCCAGGGATCAAACCTGAGTGTCTTGTGTTTCTTACATGGGAAGGTGGATTCTGCACCACCGAGCCACCAGGGAAGCCACCATATTACACTTGATCTTAGCCAAAAGGCTGAGGAGTGATTCACAGGTTTTTCACAAACACCCTTTTTAGGTTTAAGTAGGTTCCTTCTATTCTTGGGGCTTCCTAGGTAGGCTGACAACACAGGAGAACTAAGACGTGGGTTAGATTCCTTGGTTGGGAAGATCCCTGGAGGAGGGCATGGCAACCCACTCCAGTGTTCTTGCCTGGAAAATCCCATGGACACCCAGGGAGGGCTCCCACACTCCCAGGGTACGTCGTCAAGGCAACCTCCACACGTTTGCCCCGTCACATTTGCTCTGCAGGAGAGAGCTTCTGAGCCTAGGAGGGCTACAGTCCATGGGGTTGCAATGAGTCAGATAAGACAAAAGTAACTTAGCATAACACTTCTATTCTTAGTTTACTGAGAGCTTTAATCAAGAATCAATCCTGGATTTTGTCAAATGCTTTTTCTGCATCTATTGAGATGATCATATGATCTTTGACCCACTAATATGGTGAATTACACTGATCAATTTTCTTTCTTTTTTTTTTTTTTTNGACTGATAGTCTTTGCCTCAGCCACATAAAATAGCTATTGTTCCCACAAAGACTTTTCAAATTACCCCCTCCTCTGCCCTCCGCCCTGTTTTTTCCACACGAGGAGTGTTTATTAACTCAGGCCTTCCCCAATATGTCAACCCCAAATTATTAAGCCACAAAACAAGAGTTAAAGCAAGTTTTCTAAGAGATAAAGATTAAGGGTAACTAGAAGGGGAAAATTAATTCATTCAATCTTTAGCAGTGGTTGCTAATACTTAAGAATAAATGAAAATTTTATTTAAAATAACTAACTATAAATTCACAAATGTATACTTGGGAAGTACCTTATAATGGAATACACCTATGATGTTCATCTTTAAAAGAAATGTTACCTCTTTCTACTTTCTACTTCTTACACTGTAAGAGAATCCTCCTGCAATAATTAAATCTTTCACAAGCATGCAATTAAAAATTAGATAAGGAAAAAAAAAACATAATTACCTTTGACTTCACTCCAAAGAAGAACTTGAACATTCTGAGGAATGAAAATATAAATTCCTCTTTCTGTCCAAGTCAGCACACAATGCTCACTGCAAGAAAACATGGAAGAGGTCAAGAGAATTCTAGTTTGTTTGGACTCAGAAGTTTATGATATAATTCCCTGAATTCAGACCCTCACATTAGCTATTAAAGCAAGATCTGCCTATACAGAGAAAACCCAACAGTTAATTCAGCTAATCATGTCCTATCACCTCTTTTTTGTCTGTGACAAGAGCCCACTGAAAGATATCATAACATGATGCCAAAATGGGAAAAATTCAGATACACTAAGTACATTCTACAAAAATAAAACGCTGATGCCTTCCCTGATGCTTGTTAAAATAGCTAAACCTCCCATATCTGGTATGACAGGGCCCATTTTTTTTTTACTTTGTAATACTGTATTGGTTTTGCCATACACTGACATGAATCCACCACAGGTGTACATGAGTTCCCAANAGTTTTATAGTTTCTGGTCTTACATTTAGGTCTTTAATCCATTTTGAGTTTATTTTTGTGTGTGGTGTTAGAAAGTGATCTAGTTTCATTTTTTTACAAGTGGTTGACCAGTTTTCCCAGCACCACTTATTAAAGAGATTGTCTTTACTCCATTGTATAGTCTTGCCTCCTTTGTCGAAGATAAGGTGTCCATAGGTGTGTGGATTAATCTCTGGGCTTTCTATTTTGTTCCACTGATCTACTGATCAATTTTCAAACGTTAAGTTTACTTTGCATTTGTGAAATAAATCCTACTTGGTCATGATGTATATCTTTATATATATATTCAGATTCCATTTGCTAAAAATCTGCTTAGAATTTTTACATGTATGTTTATGAGATATACTGGATTAGTCCCTTTCCTATAATAACTGGTTTTGGTCAGAGTAACGCTGACCTTAAAGAATATGTTGGGTAGTAGTTTCTCTTTTTGATTTTCTATAAAATTTGTGTAAAATTGGTATTATTTCTTCTTTAAATATTTGGTGGAATTCATCATAAAGCCACCTTGGACTGGAGTTTTCTTTGTGGAAACCATGTTTTTCTTTTTAAGTACAATTATACTTCATTGATAGATACAGCCCTGTTTTTTATAGCACTACTTATCTATTTCTTCATAAGGGAGCTTTGGTAGTCTGAGGCATTAAAGGCATTTGTTCATTTTATCTATGGTGTTAGGTTAATTTGCTTGAAGTTGTTCACAATATTCACTTATCCTCTGTTATGTGTCGTACCTATGTTGATGTAACATCTCTCATTCCAGATGCTGGAAATCAATATAATCTTTTTGTTTCGTTTTTTTTTCCCCTTGGTCTGGCTGGAGGTTTATCCATCTTCTCAAACAAGCTGCTTTTAGTTTCACTGAGTTTTGCTGCTGATTATCTCATTTCTATCTAGCTCTGCTCTTATGATGTCCACTCTGCTCTTTTTCTTTCACCTGCTTACCTTTGATTTCACCTATTCTTCTTTTCCAGTTTTTAACGTGGAAACTGAGGTGATTCATTTGAGAGCTTCCTTCTTTTCCAATACAGGCAGGTGTTTAAAGCTACACATTTCTACTGCTTTAGCTGTACTCAATTTATTTTGATATGTTAGATTTTCATTTTATTTAGCTCAAAATACTTTAAAAATTCCCTTTGATATCTCTTTGACTACAGGTTATTTAGAAGTATTTAGTTTCCAAATATTTAGAAATAATCCAGATATCTTCTGTTATTGGTTTCTAACTTAATTCCATTGTGGGCAGAGAACACTGGATAACTTGAATCCTTCAAACTCACTGAGACATGGTCTATTTTAGTAAATACTGCATATGCACTTGAAAAGAATGTGCTTTCTGCTCTTGTTGGGTGAAGTTTGGAGATATTTTCCTATATCCTCACTGATTTTTGGAGTACTTGGCCATCAATTGTTGAAATCTCTAACTATAATTGCAAATTTGTCTATTTTCCCTGGCAGTTCTATCAATGTTTTGTTTCAGTAATTTTGAAGCTTTGTTATTAGAAGCATTAATGTATTTTATGTTCTCTTGATTAAGTGACTTCACATTATAAAATGACTCTCTATCCCTGCTAACAGTCTTTGCTGTGAAATCTACTTTCTCTAATATAGTCATATCAGCTTTCTCTTGTTTAGTATCAGCATGTGCTTCCGTTCTTTTACTTTTAGTCTGTCTGTGCCTTTATAGTTAATGTGGCTTTCTCATAGGTTCATATAGTTGGAGTTTGCTTCTATATAAAGTCTGATAATCCCTGTCTATTAACCGTGATGCTTAGACCACTTACATTTAATGAGTATTGACATGACTGAGTTCAAATTTACCATCTTACTATTTGTTTTCTATTTGTCCCTTCCACTGTTTATTCCTTTTTTCCTCTTTTTTCTTTTTTTTGGGAGGGGAAGGGGTGGTGCTAGTAACTTTTAGATTAATTGAGTATTCCTTATGATTCCACTTTATCTTTGTTGGCTTATTAGCTACAATCCTTTGTTGTGGCATTTTAGTGACTACTTTAGATTACAGTACATATCTTTAACTTATCACAGTTCACCTTCAAGTGATATTATTATACTATTATATTATCCTGTGTATATTGTAAGAGAATTAGAACAATATACTTCCATTTTCCCCTGCCTGGACTGTGTGCTATTATCATATATTTTACTTCTACATCTGATATAAACATTGTTATTATTTCTGCTTGTAAAAGTTAACAATTAAAGAGGCCAAAGTAATAAGGAAAAATATTGACATATACCTATATAGTTATCATTTATGGTGCTCTTCATTTTTTTGTGTAGAACCAGTTTTATATCTGGTATCATTTACTTTTCTCTTGAAGGACTTCCTTTAATATTTCTTGTAATGCAGTTTTGCTGATGAATTCTTTCACATTTTAAGTGTCTGAAAAAGTCATCTCATCACTTTTTAAAGATACTTTAAGAATTTTTTATTGATAGTTTTGTTCCTTGAAGTACTTTAAATATTTTGCTCTACTGTTTTCTAGCCTGTTTTTTTCTTTTTTAAAATGAGAGATGTGCTGTTATCTTTTTATTTGTCATTTTGTATGTAATGCATCTTTTTCCCCTCTGGTTGCTTTTAAGATTTTTCTCTTTATTACTTGTTTTAAGCAATCTGATTATAATATACTTTGGTGTAGTTTCTTCCATGTGTTCTTGTACTTAGGGTTTGCTGAATTTGGATCTATGAGTTTAAAGTTTTCGACAAATTTGGAAAATTTCAGCCATTATCTCTTAAAATATTTTTTTCAGTCTTCCTCTCTCTCTCTTCTCCTTTGGGAACCTCAATGATACATATATATGACTCCTTGAAGTTCCAGAGTTCATTGGTGCCCTTTTCATTTTTTTAAAGTCCTTTATTTGGTGTGTGCATGTTTGATTTTGGATAGTTTTTATGGCTATGTCATCTGGTTCAGTTGTCTTTTTTCCTGCAATGTCTGTGGTGTTGTTAATCCTATGCAGTGATTTTTTTTTTCTTTCTTTTTTTAAAAGTTCAGCCATTGTAGGTTTCATCTCTAGAAGTTTAACCTGTGTCTTTAAAAAGATATGAAAAGATCTATCTCCTTACTTAATATGAGAGATCTTTCCACTAGCTCTCTGAACACACGAAATGCAGTCATAACAACTATAACATCCTTGCCTACCTATTTTTATATCCATGTCATTTCTGAGTCAGTTTCAATGAGTTTTCTTCCCCTCATTATGGGTTGTATTGTTTTGCTTCTATGCTAACCTCGTAATTTCTGACTGGATGCCAGGCATGGTGGAGTGGTGTTTATTTCTGTCTTCTCATAAACATTCTTGACTTTTGTTCTGGGATGCAGTTAAATTAATTGGAAATAGTTTGGTCCTTTGGGGCCTTGTTTTTAAGATTTGTTCATGGTCAGAGCTGTGTATAATCTATGGTTAATTTTGCTCTAGTGCTGAGGCAAGACTTTAACTAATATTCCTGAATTATGAAATTTTGTTGTTTTTGCTGTTGAGAACAGACATTACCCCCATCCTTCCATAGAGTTCCAGGCACTGTTCTCTCTAGTCCTTTAGACAGTTCTTTCTCTGACCTTGGGTCATTCAGCCATATG
Source organism: Neotragus pygmaeus (assembly GCA_006410875.1). Classification (NCBI taxonomy): domain Eukaryota; kingdom Metazoa; phylum Chordata; class Mammalia; order Artiodactyla; family Bovidae; genus Neotragus; species Neotragus pygmaeus. The sequence continues at coordinate 2,062,186 of SJYV01020350.1, read as the reverse complement.
CATGCACTCCTCTGTACTCAAGTCAGCACACAAGGGAGATAGCTGTTCAGTGCTCCAGATTTCTGTCTTTATGCAGCTTTCTACTCCAGACTAAATTTCTTGGCTTCTTTGGACTTTTAGCTACACCTCCTTCAACTAGGGAGACACCAGAAATCTACCTGTGTTCTGTTCCCTGTATTCTGGCTTGGAGACTCTCTCCAAGCAGTAAACTGGAGCAATCGGGGGCTCTTTTTCTTATCTTCAAAGATCACTGCTTTCTGATGCATGATGTCCAGCATCCTGGGAGATATTGTTTCACATAATTTATTCATTTTTTTTTCTTTTTTAAAGTTTCAGGTGGAGGTAAATGTGGTCTGTGTTACCTAATCTTAATGAGAAGCTAAAGTCTCCTACTTTTTGACTAATATAATAAATGTGGCAATATACCTCACTGCATACACACCTTTGATTTTGTGTATGGATCTATTTGTCAAATAAATTATGTAAGGTGTCTTTGTCAGATTAAACAGTAAGTGCATTTTAAGTGCAAATGATTTTGCCAACTGCCCTTCAAAAAGCTTTCATAACCAATCTCCTACTAACAGTTTTTGAGTATGCCTACTTTCCCATATACTCTGAACACTGAGTATTATCAAATGTGTTCATCTTTATAACTTTGATAGGTAAAAAAGTTATTTTATTTTCATTTCTTTTCTAAGGTTAAACATCTTCCTACATGCTTACTGATGACCAGTACTGCTTTTTTTCTGGAACTATTTATGTCCTTTGAATTTTCAGAAAATTGATTTTTCATTTTCCTACTGATTTGTAAGAAACTGTGTAGGAAATTAACCCTCTATCATATGAATTACAATTTTCCCCTTTGGTCAGTTGATGGTTTCTCATTGACTTTCCTCAGGTCTTTTTTTTTGCCATGAGTAATTTTTAATTAAAAAAAAAAATGTAGGCCAAGTTATCAATTTTTTCTGTATGTATCAATCTTTTTCTAGAGTTCTCATAGCTCCTGGATATATACATGTACACAATAGTAACAGGAGTTTATATCTTAAACTCATAATTAAGTGAGACAGTTTACTTGTCCCCACCCCCCCCACCAGATAAACTGAAATTAGGTAACAGGCTGCTATACTGAATTCATGTTTTTTATGCTGATCAAGTTCTCTGTTGGGCAACTGTCTTTGATTAATAAAACACAGAAGATACAGATTACTACTTGTAAATACAGTTTGGCAAACAAAAATGTTAAAGTATAGAGGAGAACAGTGGTATAATAAAGGGATCTTTTGGGGAATCACTGACTTTAAATCACAGTCTTATTTTCCCCAAGATGGACTCATCTTTAGAGTTTGCTGGGAAGATTAAGTGATGATATGAAACCAAAAGTGATGATTATTTCAAGACATGTTGTTTGGTTATAAGACAGTTCCTAAATTTTGGAGCCTCCCCTAAAAACTCCAGCAACGTCTCCCCTGCTCCCTCTCCCACTGACCAATATAATTACTGCTGGTGTCATAAACATACTTAGAAAAGACTTTGTACCTTGTCACACTTTCTTCATAAAATTGCCTAACTGTAAGTTTTCTGTAAGTTCTATTTTCCCAACCAGGCAGTCAGCCACTTGAAAGCAGGGCCTTGGCAATATGCTTCCCCAATACTGAACTTAGATATCTATAGCTGAGTTGTACTGAGCTTAAAGCATGTGCTGTTGAAGGTAGTAAAACTGTATAGAAACTACCAATCTAGGAGAACAGAATCTGAGAAGAAAGTATGCTATTTATTTGCCTGGGGATGACACTTGGCATCATCAGGCATTTGACAAAAACAACACTACTGTCCAACAAAGGAAAATAAATGCGTGAGGCCTGAAAGGAAGACCCCTCCAAGGAGAAAATACAATTGCTAGAAAGGTCAAGCTCTCTCTCAGCATAGTTGGAGTGAATAAAGTACCAAGGAACTGAAAAATTGCATACCATCATATTTTCTTAGGGGAAAGGAACTAACTTTTGGTGAGGGTCTATGCTATGTGATGAAGGAAGAGGATAGCTAACATTTAATGCTTATCATGTACTCAGCACTGTCCTAATAAACACTTTTCATGAATTAGCTAATTGAATCCTCTTAAGTCCATGAAGAGGATACTACTATTCCCATTGCACAGGTGAGAAAACCAAGGTTAAAGGACATGCACAATTACTTGGGTAATATAGAAGGCAGGGCTATCTGACTTCAAGTCCAGCCTTTGACTATGCTATAGACTATCCACCTCATGTCATCCTCAAGAGCAACCTCAGTCGAAGCTTTCCCACACTGCTGATGTGGAAACTGGAGTGCTGAGGCAACCACCGACTGGCCCTCTGGGTCTTTCTGACTCTAAAGCTTAAATATTCTTCGCTTGCTATGTGGAGTCTTCTGATCCCCGCTTCTCCACCTGATTGTCCCAGTTCCTCTATCCCTGTAACTCTCCTTCCATCTGCTCCCAACACACACACCAAAAGGAAAAAGCAAAAAGGTTTCAGTCACACTAGGATAGTCAATGATGAAGGAACATGCTCTCCATGGTCATCTGTCTGTGTCTGCCTTGGCCCATGTTATTTTCTGTGCCTACTTATACTCCTTCCTTTAAATCCATCCATGTGAGTTATTTACTCCTTGGAGGCCCTCCTTGATTTTCACCTCCCTTCCTGAATCAGTTGTTCTGACTCTGCCCTTACATAATACTTTCCTTACAACTCTGCCCCTACAGTCCTCACACTGATCATTTCCCCATCTAGACCTCACTAGCGTCTTATTTAACTGTGGTATCATCAATGGCTGGCACAGTGCTCAGGCATGGTGCACAATGAAGGAACCCAATAGCTTGAGAGAGAGCCTGCAGGTCCCTATAGAGCACTTGCTATGGAAAAGAAAGCAACCGCCACGTTTACAACCCCACTTCCAAAGTTGGACAGACCATCACCACCTGGACAGACAACCCACCTAAGCTTGGTTACTTTCAGGGAGGATTGAGTAAGGCTACTTGAAAGGAAACTGCAAGCCTAGAAAAGCACGTTACTGATGTATGGGATCTGTATGAGCTTTTAATGGCACAGAAGAGTTGGCCTGCTGCTCTGACATCCACTGAGGCATTAAGACTTTGCTCCTAGTTGCGAAGTTATTTTGAACAAATCATCTCCTACACGCATCCAACTCAAATCTCTGTATGTTTGCTACCCTATTCAATTACCAGTCTTTGAAGACCTCATGCCTTTGAATACCACAAGGCAATCTTAGTCACTTTCCATTATACTAAATAACTGGAAATGCTCTATAGTAAGTGAACCTTAGGAAACATCACTATGAACAAAGCTAGTGGAGGTGATGGAATTCCAGTTGAGCTATTTCAAATCCTGAAAGATGATGCTGTGAAGTGCTGCATTAGATATGCCAGCAAATTTGGAAAACTCAGCAGTGGCCACAGGACTGGAGAGGTCAGTTTTCCTTCCAATCCCAAAGAAAGGCAATGCCAAAGAATGCTCAGACTATGAACAATTGCACTCATCTCACACACTAGTGTGCTCAAAATTCTCCAACCCAGGCTTCAACAGCACCTGAACTGTGAATTTCCAGATGTTCAAGCTGGATTTAGAAAAGGCAGAGGAACCAGAGATCAAATTGCCAACATCTGCTGGATCATTGGAAAAGCAAGAGAGTCCAGAAAAACATCAACTTCTGTTTATTGACTATGCCAAAGCCATTGACTGTGTGAATCACAACAAACTGGAAAATTCTTAAAGAGATGGGAATACCAGACCACCTGACCTGCCTCCTGAGAAACCTATATTCAGGTCAAGTAGCAACAGTTAGAATTGGACATGGAACAACAGACTGGTTCCAAATCAGAAAAGGAGTATATCAAGGCTGTTTATTGTCACCCTGCTTAACTGATATGCAGAGTACATCATGAGAAATGCTGGACTGGATGAAGCACAAGCTGGAATCAAGATTGCTGAGAGAAATATCTACAACCTCAGACATGCAGATGACACTACCCTTATGGCAAAAATTAAAGAACTAATGAACCTCTTGATGAAAGTGAAAGAGGAGAGTGGAAAAAGTTGGCTTAAAACTCAACATTCAGAAAACTAAGATCATGGCATCTGGTTCCATCATTTCATGGTAAACAGATGAAGTAATAGTGAAAACAGTGACAGACTTTATTGTGGGGGGCTCCAAAATCACTGCAGATGGTGACTGCAGCCATGAAATTAAAAGATGCTTGCTCCTTGGAAGAAAAGTTATGACCAACCTAGACAGCTTATTAAAAAGCAAAGACATTACTTTGCCAACAAAGGTCTGTCTAATCAAAGCGATGGTTTTTCCAGTACTCATGTATGGATGTGAGAGTTGGACTATAAAGAAAGCTGAGGGCTGAAGAATTGATGCTTTTGAACTGTGGTGTTGGAGAAGACGCTTGAGAGTCCCTTGGACAGCAAGGAGATCCAAGCAGTCCATCCTAAAGGAAATCAGTCCTGAATATTCATTGGAAGGACTGATGTTGAAACTGAAACTCCAATAAATTTGTCCACCTGATGGGAAGAACTGACTCGTTTGAAAAGACCCTGACACTGGGAAAGATTGAAGGCGAGAGGCGAAGGGGACGACTGAGGATGAGATGGTTGGATGGCATTACTGACTCAATGGACATGAGTTTGAGTAAACTCTGAGAGTTGGTGATGGACAGGGAGGCCTGGCATGCTGCAGTCCATGGGGTCGCAAAGAGTTGGACATGACTGAGCGACTGAACTGAACTGAACTGAAGTTGCTCACACAGGGCTACATGGGAGATCTCAGTAAGAAGATAAGAGTAAGAAAGCATCAGTCACTTTCTGCCACTATTTGGTTGTGCTAATTGCTGATAAACTGTTGTTCCATCATTTTGGATCCCTTGGATTTTTCATTTTGTCCTGCAAAACCAGTTATCTCTTACCTGTTGAGGGAAGGAGAGTTAAGTTGTAGGGGTTTTCCCTTTCTTTGTCATCAGACTTAGCTGTATCACACTTTGTCCATGAAGGAATGGGGGGCACTAGGAAACTTATCAGAACATGTGTAGCATGAATGCTGGGGTTAAGTGCCGATGCAGAAGGGTGGTCAAAAGGCAAAACTGATTCTGAAGATTTGTTTCAGTGTCCTTAGTTTATGTGAAAGTTGACAGAAAGAGAGGTGTAGCTGGCAAGTCATGAGGTCCTGCACTTTACAGCTAAGAGTATAGCCTATCTGTTATCAAATACAAATTAGGAAGTTGCAGTTGCAGTTGGTTCAGTCTTGGCATACAGGCCCTTACTATTTCTTCAAAGTGTTTTCCACATGCCATATTTAGACCTGGAATGATTCTGAAACACACGAGTGAGAAGCTTTCATAAAATGAACCCAACTGCTAATTCTTTTCACCCAGTAATGGACTGTTTTTTTGTTTTTTTTGTTTTTTAAATCAGGGCTGCCCCTTCCTACCTTTCAGGTCTTACTCCACCCTTCCTGCCTTCTGTTCCAACTACATCTGCCTCCTCACTGTTTCTGGAAGAAGTCACCCCAGCCCCAGGGCCCTTGAATATGCTTTTCCTTTCCCATGTACCTGCTGAGTTCTTCCCTGTGCTCTATCCCTGATGATTCCTTCTGCTTCAGTTCGAGTCACTTCCTCTGAGAGGCTGTCTCAAACCGCTCTTCTCAAAGAGGCCCCCCACTCTTTATCACATCCACCAGCTGTCTCCTACTTACTCCACCCCATCCTGTCACTGGGCAGAAAGCTCATTACATAATCCCTGCACCTGAAATAGATCTCTTTCCTTTCATCCTGTCTAGTACACTTAATGCTACCCCAGTCACCATCTTTGTTCTGATGGCACTATGGATGCAACATGGATCATCAGAAGGTTTTCTAACAGTGCCTTAAAAAAGGTTTCTGTTAACTCTAAGTATATCAAGAAATTAAATTAAAAAATCACTTTCCAAGCATCTGAGATATTATTTTAATGTTTCTCTTTTAGTTGAGCTCCTAAAGTGTAATACAGTCATCGTCTGAAAGGCACAGAACAGAGACACTGAGGTTTATTAAACGTTTGAAAGACTTTATTATCGCTGAGATTTCTCTAATTCCGTCTGCAACTCTATATTGCTCTCATTTTCAAGAAAAACAGTCATCTTGATTCTATTTCACCACTGAGATTCACACAAACTATTTCACATTTCTTAATTTCCAAGCAACACTTAAATTCTTCAGACTTCTTTCAAAACAGCTACAGGGAAATCCCTGATGATTTCAGCTGACAATTCCTTAATCAGGAAAAGACTTTAAATGCCAATCACCAGAAAAGTTACAATTTACAGGAAAGAAAGGGGAAATGCTGACATATTGCGCAACACAGCACGGATAAAGCATGGTTTATGAATTGCATGGTATACTCATGCTGACTGTTTTATAAAGAATTTCTGGTGACATCATAAACTATGTTAGAGCAAATGAACTGTTTCTATTGTCCATGCTTCTGAGAGTCTAAGGTGAAAATAGGATTCCCTTCTTTGGAGATTGTATGGGTAAAATGAGGTAACAATTTGTGTACTTTTTCCCTGCCCCTAGACTTCTAAAAAGATTCTGGGTTTTCAGTGAAGCAAAGGACTGAGCTAAAGGGAATTCTTATCAAATGTCTAATTTCATCCAGAATGATGAGAGTACTTTTCTTCTACATTTCTATTACTTGATAGAGCAAAGGCATGATCTGCTTCTGCCTCCAGCTCTGGGTGTTCAGATCCAAGTTCTCTGCAAGGGCAAATGCTACAGTAGGGTCCCCAGGACAAAATCTTCCCCCAAGTTACAAAAAGAAGATAGTCTGAAGGTAGTAACTACCAAGATGTAACTGTGACCCCTGATTAATCTGGTAATAAAATCAATTAGGTTTCAGTTGTAGTGATTATGTAACATCTTAGAGATGAAATCATCATGAGCAGTGGGTTTTCCCCCTTGGAGTCTATATAAATTCATCAATAAACTATACTCTTTATTAACACTTTATTTTAAGTGATTACAAACACAAGGCATTTCATAAACATATTTTGTCATTTGTTACATTGTAATTCAGCAGTATGATGCAAAATTTATAATCTTCAGTAAATGAACAGGAAGTAAACAAACATAAAAAAAGAAAACCTCCAGAAGGCTAAAATAATAGATCAGTGACTCAGTCCCAGACTCAGTCTAAATCTCCATTCAGATTAGGTCTTAAGCGTTTACTCATTAGAATGGTATCGGCAGAGAATGAAAAACGACCAGAGAATGAACAAGACACTGTTCTAAGTATACATAAGACTAAGAGAAGGGGCAGAGAGCAACTAAGGATTTAAACGCAACTATGGATATCTTAGAAGTAAACTCTGATATCGGCCTTTATTTCGAAAACCATTACTGAATATCCAAAATAACAAGTGATTACAAATTTCTGTTTAACCGAATAGCGATGACCATCACTTATTGGCCACTCATAGGCTAGGTACTGCTCCAAGAATTCTCCACACATTATCTCTTTTTAATCCCCATGATATTTCCATAATGTTCCAATTCCCATTTTAGGGATAAAAAAAATTGAGGAGCAAAAAGGTTAAATAACTTGCTTCAAATCTCACAGTGGAAGCCTGGGAATGGAACTCACTTCTGACTCCAATCTGAGTTATTAACCAATGATGTATCTTCTCTATTTGGGCGTTTTGGAGCTAGTCTCTCTGAGTACCCTTTGGGGCTCAAACAAAACGTTTCAAGTATTTTCAGATGCTTCATCCTACTGATTACACAAGCAATTAGAGTTTCCCAATAGAAAGATACTATCTATTGTTTCTGTGGAATCACACTTCATTCCACTGCAGTTTTGCTGCTTAAATAGGTGGATGTCCCACCTATCAGAATAGACATGAAAAAGAAACTGGCTTCCAACCTGTTTTATTATCTTTCTGAGGTTCTCACAGCAGAGTTTTAACATTTTCTTCCTAAAAATCTGGTAATCACAGACTAGTGCTTCTTGTTTTGACAGTCCAATCTTATTAGATCATGTTCTAGCTCAGGCCTTGCTCAATATTCTGAAATCTCAGACCTACCAAAGCTACTGAAAAACTTTTCAATTGAGGAATCTACGACCTTATGTGAAACTGGAGTCATGGGAATTTGAACAAACTAATAAAACATCTCTATGGTAGACCGAAACAGTGATGACAATGGAATGGATGACTAATACGCACATATGACTTTTTTATCCAAAGCCCCTAGTGTTCAATGCGTTTTTGTAAACTGACTGAACTTCTGCACAGTAATAACCATGCTTTGTACTTTCATGACATGATTCTTTCATGAACTGCTGTGTGCTAGCCTCATGTTAGCACGCTCTAATTGCCCTCAGGTGGCTGGCAGGTGGTATGAGAAATGTACTCTTCCATCTTCAGAATAAAGAAATGGTACAAAGGAAGAAGAATTTGAACTGGGCAGATTTCAGGAACTGAGGTATGCCTGCCTGAACGG